>MDKI01230198.1:0-10912 GCA_005239505.1 Nicotiana paniculata
ATTTCACAAATTAGCCAATTTGGCATTATTTGGCTATAATTACAACAATTTTGCAATTATAGCGTAATTGTACATTTTATACCATTTTAATTCAATAGTTAGTCATTTTATATTTTAAATATTATTTAATTACCTTAATTTCACCTATTTAGCCTTATTTTAATTTTATCTAATTGTTAACTATTTTTATTAATTCTTTATCTATTTAATTAGGTATTTAATAATTAGCCCCTTCCTATTTAAAATCTAGCCTAAATCAAATATGACCCCAACCCAATTGAGACCATCCCAATACCCAATCCAAATAA
Organism: Nicotiana paniculata; assembly: GCA_005239505.1. Lineage (NCBI taxonomy): Eukaryota > Viridiplantae > Streptophyta > Magnoliopsida > Solanales > Solanaceae > Nicotiana > Nicotiana paniculata. The sequence continues at coordinate 309 of MDKI01230198.1, forward strand.
CCCAAAAACCCAAGCCCAATCTCTAAGCCTACCCGACCCAATCCCCACTTTTGATTTGGACCGTTGATTAATTTTAATCAACAGACCAGATCCGTTCTTTCCTAATTAAACCCCTAACGACTACCTCCCCCCCATTTCATTCACCCGCTCATTCATCTCTTTACCTCTCTCTCTCTCTCTCTCTCTCCATCTCTGGTTCTCTCTAGAACCTTCTCGTCTCCTCCTCTCTGATTGAGTCTGTCCACCTCCCTTGCCGTAAGTTATGTCCTCTCATCATTTCATGGCCCCTGCTACACCCCATGCCGGTCTGATGATACGTTGAGGCCCTCAAGTGAACCTGGAGTGGTTCAACTCCTACCCATGGTCCCTCATGCCGTTTTCTGGCCACTTCCGGCCGTTTGAGTAAGATCTGTGACTTCTCCGGCTAAAGCTGGTGACATTTTAAGGTTTTCTTGTTTTCTATGGGTTCTCTGGAACCCTAACTCCTAATATTTTCTGATTTTTCTTTTAGATCTGTGTATGTTATAGAGCTTTTTACATGTTTCCTTCAAAGAAACCTTCCTATTTCTAAATGTTCCTTCATCTCAAAATTAGGGTTTCATAACCCCTCTTTCAAAACAATTTTTTTTACGCTTTTACTATCATTCTATGATTATTTCTATGATTTAACGATTTATTTGAAGTTTTCTTTTCATTTTGACTTCTTATGCTGAAAACCCTAGGTTTTCCTAAATTCTGAGTCTATCTTTGACTAATATGTTTGTTTAAATGTACAAACTCTTCTTTCTCATAAATGTTTAAGTTTTCTGTTATTTTACCCTGTTTTGCTCATTAGGGTTTCTGATTATGTTCTCTTTTCCTTATATCGTGTTCGGCCCGTTTAATCCCTTTAATGTTATTGCTTTGTCTCTAAACCTATATGATTTTTGCTACTATAGACACTAGGGTTTTCGACTCTTTAATTCTTCTTGTTCGTTTAAATGTGTGCTAAACCTCAAATCCCTAATTCTATGTGATTCTTTACCTTGCTATGCTTTTGCTTGCCTATTATATGCCTAATTGATTTTGTTCCTGTTCGAGTCCCTGACTCTCTGCAACTTTACTTTGTTAGGGTTCCTGATTTATTATTTGCACCCCTGATTCTTTGAGATTTGAAGAACCTTACTGACTTCTTGTGGGATATTCTTTTGACTTCCGACTTTTAACTTATTTTCTTACCTTGTTACATGATTAATTGGTTGCTAATTGATTATTATTTCCGTAATTGATATCTTCTGAACCTAGTCTCAATTGTCTGCTTGAATTGGGTTGAAATTGTTTCCTAATATGTTATATGCATAAGAACTTTCCTTAATTGTTATTTACCTACTAGCCGTTTGAGTTTGACCCCTTCAATCAAGGGATACCCAATTGCCTGCTACACTTACACTGTTTTATATTCCTCTAAATTATATATGGTCTTTTCCTTATTTTTCTTACTCACCGTGTGAATCACGCACTTAATTATGGGGATACTTGTACTAATTGGGTACTGATTGATACTTAGTCCCACAATCACTGGTTAGTTCTGATTCCTACCTTATTTACCACAGTTTTCAAAACTATATATACAAAGTCATCTTGTTTTCAAACACACACACATAAGCATACTCATTTCTCTCTCTTACATTCCTACGCATTCTCTCTTGCTTCTCTTATTGACTACTGGCTACTAAGTCGGCTGAAAGCTAAGACTGAGTAACTTATTACTACTCTACTTGCTCTACTGCTCTCTTGCTCTGCACACTGCTGTTCTATTCGCTCAATATTGTGGGTATGTCTTCTATTTGATTTACAGCATCCAAAACAACATGTTTGTGTTCGTATTGCACTTTCTCTTATTCCTTTTGTGCTTCTACTTGTGGTTATACTATTTACCTTGTAACTAGGATATCTATTATGTCTATGTGATTTCCCTTCCCCTTATTTCATCATGTCTACTGCTCCTCCTATTTGTTTGTTACATTTCTGCCTTACTCCCCAACCCTAGTACATTGTCAGCATGTATTCATGATCCCCTAGCTACTAAGTAATCCTGAACCCCTTCCCTGAACTTAATGTGTGAACCTGTTTGGCATCGCTCAATATAATGTTGTTAAGCTCCTGGCATGAACATTTTGTGATAGAATGTGTTGTGACTGTTTAAGTACTATAATACTTTCTCTGATGTCTACCAGTGTGCAAAATGTGCTTTCACATGTTAACAACTTGTCCCCAATTCCCATTTCCCCTGTTTGTGTTTATGTGTGCTATTCTGATTCTGAGATGGTCCTACTCACCTTCTTTCAAACTGGTTTTCACCAAAGCAAACTCTTATGTCACTCTCCAAAACCATTTTCAAACTGTTTTTCAATTCTACTCTTTTCTAAACTATATCAAGCACTCTCACATACTCTTAGACATTAGGTTCTGCCCCTCTTGTGTGAGCATTGCCTTGGGACCCTTGAGCTCTTTCTAAACTTTGACACACAAGAGCTGGCCTTTCCACACTGCACTTACTCAAATTTGGTTATGACTCTGGGTGTGAGCACTGCCCGATATCCCTTGAGATCCTTAGGGAAGTCTGACACACCTAGATTTGTATGAAAGGCTGTGAACTAATGGCATTTGAAGCATTCTGGAGATTTTGGGCCTATCAGTAGGCTCCCTATAGCATAAGTTCTTCTTTTTTCTTATTTCAATTATGTAATTTATGAAAATGTCCTGTAATAATTATTGTAAACAGCTCTGGGGATGGATAGTACAAAGGGAAGGGGTGACTATGTATGCTTTAGCTATTAAAAGGGTAGAAAATAAGTTATTAGGTTTATATTTTACTACTTGTGCAATAGAAACCATGCTTAGGACTCATTTCATGCATTAGAGATCATGTTCCCTAGGACTTACACTTACTGTTTTCAGCATATCCATCTCACTGTCGTATCACTTAGAAAATCCTGTGTTAAAATGTGTTAATAACCGGTATTTTCTGCGATCATGTTCCAACTGCCCTGGACACTTAGAGATCCTGTTTTAGGCTAAACAACACTAACAAACATATCATCTCTGCATATTTTGGAAACCATGTTTAAACAATGAAATATTTGTACATTTAGAGATCATGTTTAGGCTTTTGATTCTGCATCATTCTGCATCTCTGTGCACTAGATACCATGTCCTTAGGATTGCATCTTACTCGCTTAAATATACCTACTGATGCATGAAAAGGAATATAACAACTTCACTCAATTCTAGCAATCAACTGGTAATAATTCTGAGCTCTGAACACTTAAAACTTCATGCTATTAGGTATAACGACCTGAAATTGTCTCATAACTGCTGCACACCTAGGCAAGCCTTAGGAAATTAGTTACAAGGAATAAAAATAGATCTGCCTCTTTGTTATTATCATTTAGATACCATGTTTTAAGATCTGAATCAAAAGACTTTAACTGTGTTTGAGTCATGCTGCTTATTTGCCTTATCTGTGGAGGTACTTGAGCCTTTTCATGTTTGTATGTTTATCCCCCTTAATTGCAGTCCTATATGTTTCTTGTTTGTCGCTTAGTGTTTTGTCTTTAAGCCTGGGTCTGCCTAGAACCTCCTCCTAGGATAGAAGTCCTAAACTCCTCCAAGGACTGATAGGAAGGGACGGGTGGCATCATGCAATAGAGGTCGAGACCAACACTCGATTTAGTTACTTTCACGGGGTGGGAATGGGTAGAATATGGATATGATGACCGGTGCGCTAATACCACGTGTAGCCCTCTTCGAGGAGTGATTACCGGGTGTTGTACTAATGTGATCCAAATTATTATAAACCTAGGATACCTTTATATGATGAGATCATAATCCTTTCAAAATCTAACCTTCTTTACTATTTTCAAACATCTACATGCTTAAGACTTAAATCCCCTCGTATTTGAGCCTTATTTGTTTGTTTGCTAAGCCGTACAAATTCACAAAAGTTGTTTGGCTGGGAACCACAATTGTGTATCCTGAGGGGTGCGTAACACCTTCCCTTTAGGATAATTTCAAGTCCTTACCCTATCTATGGTTAACAATGTAGTTGTAAATGAACCCTTTTGGTGTCCTAATGCACCTTTAAAAATCGTTAGGTGGCGACTCTCAAAAACACAAACCCCTTTCCCAAAAGGAAAGAGTTGTCTCTACTGAATGTCATAAACCCGATCTCCGCGAGGAAAGAGGGGGTGCGACAGCATGGCGACTCTGCTGAGGAATTTCAGGCTTTTACCATTTTCAAATTGCTTTGTGAATTTGTACCTCTTCCCATTTCCCTTATGTGCAATTACTTGTCTATTTCTTTAAGCATTTATATTTTCTTCAAAAGTAACTGACATGTTTTTCTGTTTCCTTCCTTTGTAACCGCTTTTAAATTATAAACTGCTGTATTTACTGCTTTCATAACGTGCAAATACATGACTACATGTTTTACTATTTATTGCATAATCATGCTCAACATTCATACTCCACTCGTGACAAACAAAATACTATAGCAATTCTTGATGAGTGGTTGCGCTCTTCCTATATTATTACCCCTAAATTCGGAAAGGCTTATTTACGGTAAAACTAGTCGATCAGCGGTGCAGTCGACGGTTCCGTGCCTTTCCCCCTTGAGTTGTCCGCTCAAGGGTACCAGTCTAAAACCCCATAGAAACCTTACTCCATTATGTTGTTTCATGCATCATGGTCAAACCTAGACAGGCTAAAGTGTGGTCCGCACGATAGCATTTTAAGATTGCCTAATCCAAAAGTCCACTAGGTTTTCCTAAACCCAAACGGACATCATCACGTTCTGTGCATTTATTTGAAGAACTAAATGCTTTATGCTAATTGTTGATGTTAAATAGTCGAGTCTGGTGGGGGTAAGGGCCTAACCTTGTTTTCCTTGCAGAAAAATTAGGCACAAAGTCCCCAAATTCGGCATGGTCTCCAATATCCATCCAAGATTGCTAAGTTGATGGGAAGATTTACATTCTAGTGACAAAACTCTCGTTAGAAAATACTTGGGCAATCTACCATCTCTCCTAGAAATCCAGCCTAACAACATGATAATAGAGGCTGCTACCCTGTTCTGGGATTGTGAAAGGTATGTCTTCCGCTTTGGGGACATTGAAATGAAACCTTTGCTGGAGGAAATAGGAGGACTGTCTGACCTAGTATGGGAAACCCCGAGGTTGCAACCGCAAAGGTAAAGGTTTCCTCAAAATGATGGGTCTGAAGAAGAATACAGAACTGGTATGCCTAAAGAAGTCATACATCCCTTTTGACTACTTGCACGAAAGGTACATTCACAGCAAATCATACCGTGCCTACCACGACAAGTTTGCCGTCACATCCTTGGGACGCATCCATAGTAGAGTATTCGTCTTCATGTTTTGCTTCTTGGTTCTGATTGAGTTTCCAATAAAGAAGGAGAGAATCCACACTAGACTGGTCATGGTAACCAAGACACTAATGGAAGGAATTGGTGGGCAACACTTCAGCCTTGTGCCTATGATCCTTGCAGACATATATCGAGCCTTGGAAAAGTGTCAACAAGGGGCAAGACACTTCGAAGGCTGCAATCTACTACATCAAATTTGGCTCATGGAACATCTCCAAAAGGGAGAATACCGAAAAGAAATTGATCAAAGAGTTTGGGATGACCATATCACTTTCCACCATCCAAAGCGAATGAACTACATCCCCGACATGTTTCCTCAGCCTGAGGACGCCAAAGGATGGGTCAATCTCTTTGATAATCTTACTGAAGAACAGGTTCGGTGGATGTTTGAGTGGTTTTCGACAAAGGAGTTCATCACCCGTTCCAGAGATGCACCATTCCTAATACTAATTGGTCTAAGAGGAACACACTCTTACGTCCCTCTTCGAGTTATGAGGCAAGCCGGTAGGAAGGAAGTCATACCCAGGGTCGACAAGATGACCAATCTTCGAGCCGACTTCCAAAATGATCATAGTCCTCACAAGTGTTAAGCCCAGCACATGTGGCACTGCGAGATTGTAATGGAGAAGGACACCATCGAGCCAGACAGATATCATGTCGGTTGTACCCCTTTCTATCCTGGTTGGTTGGCAGAAATTGGGGTGGTCTGAGCGAGCCAGGGTTTGTTCAGGGCCACAGGGTTATAGATGAAAATGACGAGGCACAAGTCAAATACAACCAGCTGCGCAAGAGGATCCGTGAGTTTGAGGATGAGCACCGCGAAATACATGAGTCTAGCAAGAAACTGATCGAAGAATGGAAAGATATGGCTATCAGCACCAACAAAAAGTTAGGGCATTTGGAGCGAGGCATAGTGGAGCTGGAGGAAGAATTTCTCAAAATGGTTAAAGACTGTCAAAAGGCTGAAGGGATCGAAGGAGGACATCTAGCCAGAGCATACCTGTTGCTGGGACTTCGCGAGTTGGGGAAACTGTATGAGGGAAGCAAGAATGTCGAGTCTGGGGAAGGTCATTCTGGGACCAAGTAGATAGGAATGTCTTTCTTTTACTTTATCAATGTAATAATGCCAATGGCCAATAGTGACCTTTACTTCCTGTTTATTTAGTGTCGTTTTGGGATTCATCTATTTTCTTATCAATAAAATGAGGCATTTAGCATCTTAAGTTCTCCAAATCAATATGTTGCTAGGCCTACCTCGATCACAAAAGAGGTCCCCAAATTAGGACGCGCTTTACATTCCCGCACTATGTGTTTAAATACCGCAATACTTTTCATAATCCTCACTGACTTGGCTACCTTTTGTTTTTGTTTTCCTCTTTATTTATTTATTCCCATCCCAAAGGTTAGTTCGTGCACTCTGGCATCATCATCCTATCTTACAAGATCCAGGGGCCCTCCACCCTCTCCTCCTCTTAGTCCTCCTAAAGGCAAGAACAGAGGCAAAAAGAAAATTATACATCAGATGAAGAAGAAGCACTTGCAGCAATGAGGAACTTATTTCTAGAGGACAGTGATATGGATTGCTGTGTTATTCTCGAGGAGAAGGGGGAGGAAGGACCTTCCATATAGGCTATGAGCAGAGGTATGTATCTCAAGAATTTACTATTAGGACAACAAAAGCCCGACGAGCCTTGGGGTAGCAAGGCTAAAACGAGCGTTATTCATAGTTTTTCTTTACAAAATGGTTTCCTTTTTCGCATTTTAATTCCTGCAATAAGATCTTCAATGTTCAAAACAATCGTTCAATTTATCAAAAGCATTTTTTTAATTTTTCTTATGAATCAATATTTATTGCTATCATTTTTTCTCTTATTGCTTTACCTATACAACATTACTATTACATGTCTTGATGAACCAATGACTATGACATGCAACGAGACAACGCAGCAAACAGACGTGGATTAAGAAGAAGATGACATACCTGACGAGATTGTAAAAGAAGTTGATAATTTTGAGAATAGACCTAAGTCTAACCTGGACGAGACTGAAATCATCAACCTGTGAGATTCAGAAAACATCAAGAAGATACTAAGAAAGATGATAGAAAGGCACAAGCAGTGGCACGAGAAGTTATCATTTGCCTTATTAGGATATCGCACCACAGTTCGCACCTCAACAGGGGTAACTCCTTATATGCTAGTTTATGGTATTGAGGTTGTTATTCCTGCCGAAGTTGAGATTCCATCTCTAAGAATTATAGAAGAAGCTGAGCTCAGCGACGCAGAATGGGTAAAGAGCTGTTATGAGAAACTAGCCCTCATAGACGGAAAGAGAATGAATGCAGTCTGTCATGGTCAACTCTATCTGAACAGAATGACCCGAGCCTTCAACAAGAGAGTCAAGCCTAGACAGTTCACACCGGGGCAGCTGGTGCTGAAGAAGATCTTTCCACATTAAGATGAAGCCAAAGTGAAGTTCTCTCCCAGCTGGCAGGGTCCGTACATGGTTCACCGGGTACTGACAGGAGGAGCACTTATACTCATAGAAATGGACGGAGAAGTCTGGCCAAAGCCAATCAATTCAGATGCAGTCGAACGCTAATATGTGTAATCTTTATGCTTCATTGATGTAAATTGAACTACGCCTGACCTGATTCCCATTTAAGAGGGGATACGTAGGCAGCCTTATGGGTTCGGTCACAATTCAATAAAAATTCATGTTTCCCCGCAATTGGAAACTGGAGCAGAAGTTTGAGGAGGACCCTCAAAATTCTAAAGCAAATTCAGCCAATCGCCGCACGAGTAACAGCCAGAAGCATTCATCCATCCAACTGGGGCAGAATTTTGAGGAGGACCGTCAAAATTCTGAAGCAAGATCAGCCAATCGCCGCACGAGCAACAGTCAGAGACATTCACCCATCAAACTGGGGCATAATTTTTAGGAGGACCCTCAAAATTCTGTAGCAGGAGAGGTTGCAATATCCCGAGCCGTGTCACGGTCGTCGGTTCATCCCAAAATTATTTTTTAATTATACATTATGCTTTTAGAAAATCATGCATGTTTGTTTTTGAAAAAGCTTTGTTTAGCAATGCTACCCCAATAATACAGAAAATATTATCAGATCGAGCCCAGCAAGTCAAGAAAATCCAGCGGGGATACAAACTAACCCCCCCATTTATAGATCTCACGATATTTCTTTGGTTGCAGGCACTAAGGTTGAAAAATCCCTAAACAAACTATCCGCCCAGGGGACAAACATTGTCCAAAATACGACTCCCAAAACTGCCGCATTTGCCGACGTTCGCACATGCCTCAATGCTCCGCAGTCACAATGCTCTCAATAATCACACTGTCGCAATTCATCACCAGCTAAGAATTCCTATTGTCATTTTATTTCTTGCATAAGGCTAGCATTCTGCCTTCCGAGGTTAAGCTCTACCTCTATCTGCATCATTGCATAAGGCTAGCATTCTGCCTTCCGACACTAAATGTTGTCTCCATCTGCATTTGTATCTATGCATAAGGCTACCATTATGCCTTCCGAGGTTAAGCTCTACCTCCATCTACATCGTTGCATAAGGCTAGAATTTTGTCTTCCGAGGTTAAGCTCTACCTCCATCTACATCATTGCATAAAGCTAGCATTCTGCCTCCATCTGCATTTGCATAAGGCTACTATTCTGCCTTCCGAGGTTAAGCTCTACCTCCATCTATATCATTGCATAAGGCTACCATTCTGCCTTCCGAGACTAAACGTTGTCTCCATCTGAATTTGCATCTCTGCATAAGTCTACCATTCTGCTTTTGGAGACTAAACGTTGTCTCCATCTGCATTTGCATCTTTGCATAAGGCTAGCATTCTAACTTCCGAGGTTAAGCTCTACCTCCATCTACATCATTGCATAAGGCTAGCATTCTGCCTTCCGAGGTTAAGCTCTACCTCCATCTACATCATTGCATAAGGCTACCATTCTGCCTTCCGAGACTAAGCGTTGTCTCCATCTGCATTTGCATCTTTGCATAAGGCTACATTCTGCCTTCCGAGACAAAGCACTGTCTCCATCTGCATTGCATAAGGCTACCATTCTGCCTTCCGAGACTAAGCGTTGTCTCCATCTGCATTTGCATCTTTGCATAAGGCTACATTCTGCCTTCCGAGACAAAGCACTGTCTCCATCTGCATTGCATAAGGCTACCATTCTACCTTCCGAGGCTAAGCTCTGCCTCCAATTTACCTTTTGAGACTAACCGCTGTCTCAAGCACTATTTACTTCGCTTTTATTTCGGGTTAAGATCCACCCTTTAATTCGCAAGACTAAACTCTATCTCGTCAGCATCATTCTATTGCATCTGCATGGGCTAAAATGTCGCCAACTCATCCAAAGGCGTCATCGTTTGGAGGCATCATTTTCATGGCCCGAGATCACCATGCCATGTCTTGAGTATCTCTTTCAACCTCTGCATATCATTATTCAAAGGCATCATGGTTCGGAGGCACCATTCTCATGGCCCGAGAACATCATTTTCATGGCCTGCGAATCCTGCATCAAGCAATTCATAGCCTAGGACTTCATGGTCTGAGGACGTCATCCTTAACCGTCCAAAGACATCATTCATGGTCCAACGGGAATTTTCATCATGTTTAAATTACGCACAATATATGCTTGCATTATTTATTTTCAGGTAATTCGGTGAGCAAACTACCATCCCGGCAGGAGCGGTCCCGCCCCAGTTCTCCTAACAACCTTGTAAGCTATTTGTGCACCTAACCTTATACTTTGCGTCCGTTCTTGTAAAACTTCATCGGTATACTTCGCCGATGACTCCTAAACTACATACGGCCTGATTCCTGTAAAACCATGGATATGTAGGCAACTCAGAAACCAGGGTGCGGCCTAAAATCTCTCCCAAATCGTTTTGCTCGGTCAAAATTTTCCATCATATCTTTACCCGACAACTCTTTCATCCTTCCCGGGTAAAGAGGGGCAGTTGTTGATACCTATTTTTTCCTCAAATTATTTTTAACTTGCATATATACCTTCAAAATCAGGTTTCCATAGCAATTGGTATTTTTCTATAATTTTACCATATTTTTATTAATTTATTTTAATTCATTCAGTGTTTTCATTTCTAATAATTAATTATAAATTTCATTACAAATGATTTCAAAAATATTTCTT
>ML320313.1:303-53166 GCA_005239505.1 Nicotiana paniculata
AGCATATCAGATGGTTGGAACTAAATCTGAGGTACCCGCATGAAGGACCAGGCCTGGGAGAAGTCTGAGTACCCCATGAGATGCTAGTGCTTCGGCCTTTGGCCTACCAGGGAGTTTCTTTTTACCCTCTTGTATGCATAGGTGCGCATTGGGGACAATGCACAATTTTAAGTGTGGGGTGAGGAGATTGTCTGGTGACTTTCTATGCTATTTTAGTTATGTTAGATTAATGGAATAATTTATCTTTTTACAAAATAAAATAAAATAAAATAAAATAATTTTTTTTTTTTATACTTCTGTGGACTCTTCCTGACGATGGATCTCCTAGACAGTTTTCTTGAGGGAAGTAAGTCTAAAAGAAAAACACCAAAAAGATTTTTGTTTAGGTAGTGTAGTAATTCCCCCTCATAGTGTTGGGAATTTCAACGCCTGGTGTAGCGTCGAGACACTACCCTCATGTTATGAATCCATGGCCTCCCGAACAGATCATTGTATCTCATATCTACTTTGATCATGACAATTTTATTTCCTGAATGGTTCCGGCAGTGTTCACCAGTAAGGTTATGTCCCCTTTAGTGGTCTCATATGCCATGTTGAATCCGTGTAGAATTCAGGTTGTAGACATAATTTGGTCTCGCAGACCCAGGTGCGCTATGACCCTCGATCGGATGATATTGGCTGAGCTACCTAGATCAATTAACACATGCTTAACTCGAGATTTATTTATGAGTACAGATATTACAGTGCATCATTGTGTGGTTGCACGACGCCTTCGACGTCCTCGTTGTTCAAGGATATGGTTCCCTCTGGCACGTAATCTTGAGTCCTTTGTGGACACTTTGGTGCACTTTAACATAGGTCCCTTGCGGGCGTCGACTCCACCGATGATCATGTTAATGACATGCTGAAGTTCCTTCTGCTCGATCTGCTTATTGGAGTCCCTATTCCTGAAATGAGGTTTGGCTCGATCACTAAGGAACTCTCGAAGGTGACCGTTGTTCAATAACTGGGCTACTTCCTCTCTCAGTTTTCGTCAATCTTCACTTCTGTGGCCGTGAGTGCCATGATACTTACACATTAGGTTGGGGTCCCTTTGGGCAGGATCAGACTGTAAATGTCGAGGCCACTTGGTGTCTTTGATGCATCCGATGGCAGCAACATCGACGTTGAAGTTGTAGTCTATTAACCTCGGTGCTTCCTTAGGCCCAATGGGTCTATCAAAACCTTTTTTGCTCATGAGTCCCCGGGTATTTTGTCCTCAATCGCTTCTCCTTTAACTTCTCATAGGGTTTCGTCCAGACCCATTACCCCTTCGATCACCGTTGTATGGTTGATACCGATCTCTATTCGATCTCGGTTCATGATCAATTTCTCTTTTGGATCTGTCACTAACTCTGAAGGGATAAACAGACCCGGAAAGGCTCCAAACTAATCATCTTCGACCCTAATTTTTTATTGATACCGGTTATGTACATCGGCCCAAGATACAGCCGGATATTCTATCACATTTTGCTTCAACTATTGTGAAGCCAATGAGCTTCGAGTATTGAGTCCTTTAGTGAAGGCCTGAATGGCCCAATCGTCTGCCACCGGTGGCAGGTCAATCCGTTCCATTTGAAACCTTGCCACGAACTCCCTGAGCATCTCGTTATCTTCTTGCTTTACCTTGAAAAAGTCTGACTTCTTGGTCTCGACCTTGATGGCTCCGACGTGCACTTTTACAGAAGCATCTACAAGTATAGAAAACGAGTCAATATAATTGTGGGGTAAGTTGTGATACCATACCATAGCTCCTTTTGACAAGGTCTCCCAAAACGTTTTCAGCAGGACATTCTATCTCATCATCTTCCAAGTCGTTCCCCTTGATGGCACACGTGTAGGAGGTCACATGTTCATTTGGGTCAGTTTTTCCATTGTACTTAGAAACTTTGAGCATGCAGAACGTTTTTGGGATCGGCTTCAGAGTTGCACTCGGGGGAAAAGGTTTATGAACATTTTTTGGAGTCTAGGCCTTTCAGTATCGGTGGTGCCCCTGGGATTTTGTCGACACTGGAGTTGTAGGTCTCTACCTTTTTTTCGTTAGCTTCGATTTTCTTTTCTCCTGTTTCAACCCGTTTTGTCAATTCCTCGAGCATCTTTATTATCTCAGAGTTGGTCCCGGATTCAGCTTCACTTGGCCTATCTATGACTGGTTCATTTCAGTGAGTGTTTTCTCGGAATGGTTCGGGCTCAACTCTACTGGGGGGGATTTGGTTCTGTAATTGGGCTATCGCTGCCTGTTGAGCCTGTAACTTTCAAAGATTACCTGTAAGTTGATCCCATCTCCTTCACCATCGCGTGTATTTTAGGATATCGATTGGGCTCCCCCGCGGACGTTGTTCTCAGGATCGGTAGGAAAATTAACATTGATGGCCACATGTGAGTTGGCGTCGATCGGTTTCGCGGCTGAAACTTCATTGGGATCGGTAGGGGGCACCTCTGTATTGGTAAAAAATTTTCTCATTGAAACCTGTCCACAAACTCACGGAGTAGTTCCGTGTCTCCTTGTTTTATTTTGAATATGTCTTCCATTCTCTTCTCAACTTTTTGTGCACCAGAGTGTGCTTTTATAAATGAATCTGCAAGCTCAGCAAAAGAGTCAATAGAATTTTCAGGGAGAAGAGAATACCAGGTTAGGGCCCCTTTGGTAAGTGTTTCCCCAAATTTTTTGACAAGGACTGATTCAATCTCTTGTTTTGTTAAGTCGTTGCCTTTTACCCCAATAGTGAAAGCAGTTACATGGTCACGTGGGTAAGTTGTTCCATCATATTTGGAACGTCAGGCATTTTAAACTTCTTGGGTATAGGCAAGGGTGCCGCACTTGGCTTCCAAGGTTGTTGAGAATATCTATCAACATCAATGCCTTTGATGATAGGTGGTACTCCAGGAATTGGTTCGATGCGATCGTTCTGCTCCTTCGTCTGTTTCTGCATGGTTAGCAGTAAATTTTGTAATTCTGAGTTATTAGATATATCTGGACTCGTTTCGAGAGATTCATTAGGAGTATCTCCTCTTCCTGAGTTTGCCAACCCAGATTGAGGATTTTCCATGATGATGGTGTTATTGGGGGGTGGCGTCGGTGGTGTAGCTAACGCTGCCGGTAATCCTCTCGCAAATTCTTGCAAAGCTTGGCTCACATACTCTGCAATCATTTGCTTTACACGATCTTGTTCCATAGTTTGATCATTATCGCTATTGTTGTTATTGGATCTTTCTGGGGATTGTTCCCTTGAACCACGTGGGGTTCCTGAAGGCGATGCAATTGGGTTCCACTTCGTTTCTGGTTGTTGTCGTTGGAGTTTGACATAGTTCAGATGGTATCACTTGAAAAGCAAACAAAGATTATCAGATTCCCGGTAACGGAACCAATTTGTTTAACCAAAGAATTAGATCCTTTGACTAAAACTTATTTTTAAGATGAATACGGGTTACTGATAATCAAGGAAATAGAGAAAAAGGAATAATAGACAATATTGCAGAAATATAGAAAATTGAAGTTAGTTATATTCGAGAATCAGATGCCTTTACAAGCTGTATTCCCCTCCCTTATATATGAGATTCTTATAACGTACAACTCTTGCTATGGTTACTCATTAATGACTAATTATGACATTAATGAGGCGTTACAATGGATAACAGTAATTGGGGTACGGTTACATAACGTTCGAGTAATAAATTGTGGATCTTTGAATATGCCTGTAGCTTTGTCTAGATTCATTCTGACCGTGCCTCTCCCCTGTTTTGATCAGGTAGAGTTTCCCGTGGCTGATAAGCTCGAGGGTTTACTGAATCGTGCCTCTTTGTACCGTACCTCTTCAAAGAATCACATCCAGCTGTTGCGTTTTCCTGTGTCCACGTGACTGGCTGAGTTGTCAAAAGCTGGCTTATGTGTGAAACTCTTTTTTACCAACACACAAGTCTGTACCCAATAATCTGGCCTCGCCCATCTTGAACCAACCCACTGGGGACCGACACCGCCTACCATACAGAACCTCATACAGTGCCATATGGATGCTCAACTGTGAACTGTTGGTGTAGGCAAACTCCACAAGTGGCAATAACTGATCCCACGACCCTGAAAACTCCATCATATACGCACGAAGAATATCCTCTAATATCTGAATAGTGCGCTTGGACTGTCTGTCCGTGTAAAGGTGAAATGTTGTGCTCAGCTCCACTTGAGTATCCAACTCATTTTGTACGGCCCTACGGAACCGTGATGTAAAATGTGTACACCAATCAGAGATTATATATATCAATACACCATGAAGACTTACGATCTCACAGATGTAGATTCGAGCCAGCTGCTCGAAAGAATACGTAGTCATCATAGGAATGAAATGAGCTGACCTGGTCAGCGTATCCATAATCACCCAAACCACATCAAACCTCCGCTGAGTCCATCGAAGTCCAACAACTAAATCCATAATGATCCGCTCCCATTTCCACTCTGGAATCTCTAACTTCTGAAGAAACACACCTGGCTGCCGATGCTCATACTTAACCTGCTGGAAATTTAGGCACTGAGCCACATACTCCACTATGTCTGTCTTCATTCTCCTCCACCAGTAATGCTTCCTCAAGTCCTGATACATCTTCTCGGCACCCGGATGAATGGAGTACCGCAAGCTATAAGACTCCTAAAGAATCAATTCACGCAAACCATCCACATTGGGCACACATAGTCTTCCCTGCATCCTCAAGGCGCCATCATCCCCAATAGTGACCTCATTAGCATCACCATGCTGGAATATGTCCTTCAAGACAAGCAGATGGGGGTTATCATACTGATACTCCCTGATACGATCATAAAGAGAAGATCGAGAGACCACACAAGACAATACTCGACTCAGCTCAGAAATATCCAATCTCACAAACTGGCTGGCTAAGGATTGAACATCCAATTCTAAGGGCCTCTCTGTTACTGGAAGATATGCTAAACTCCCCAAACTCTCCGGCTGGTGACCCAAAGCATCGGCCACCACATTGGCCTTCCCCGGATGGTACAAAATGGTGATATCATAGTCCCTAAGTAGCTCCAACCACCTACACTAATGCAAGTTAAGATCCGTTTTCTTGAACAGATGCTGTAAACTCCGATGATCGGTGTAAATCCCACAAGGAACACCTTTCAAGTAGTGCCGCCAACACTTCAAGACATGAACAATAGCTGCTAACTCAAGGTCGTGTACATGATAGATCTTCTCATGCACCTTCAGCTGTCTGGATGCACAGGCAATCACCTTACCGTCCTACATCAACACCGCACCAAGACCAATCTGTGACGCATCACAATATACAATGTAGGACCCCGAACCTGTAGGCAATACAAGTATTGGGGCTGTAGTCAAAGCTGTCTTGAGCTTCTGAAAGCTCTCCTCACACTCCTCTGTCCACCTGAACAGATCACCTTTCTAGGTCAGCCTAGTCATAGGTGCTGCAATAGATCAGAATCCATCTACCAAGCGACAGTAATGCCCCACCAAACCAAGAAAACTACATATCTCCGTAACTGATGACGGTCTAGGCCAACTCTGCACTGCCTCCACCTTCTTCGGATCTACCTTGATCCCATCACTCGACACTACATGATCCAAGAATGCCACTGAGTCTAGCCGAAACTCACACTTTGAAAATTTTGCATACAACTTTTCTCTCAAAGTATGAAGCACAGTCCTCAAGTGCTGCTCATGATCCTCTCGAGTCCGGGAGTACACAAGAATGTCGTCAATAAACACAATGAAGAAGGAGTCAAGATAAGGCCGGAATACACTATGCATCAAATGCATAAAAGTTGCTGGGGCATTGGTCAGCCCAAAAGACATAACAAGAAACTAATAATGACCACATCGAGTCCTGAACGCAGTCTTCGGGAAATCTGGATCTCGAATCTTCAAATGATGATAGCTTGAACTAAAGTCAATCTTGAAAAACAACCTGGCACCCTGTAACTGATCAAATAAGTCATCAATACGAGGCAATGGGTACCTGTTCTTCACTGTAACATTGTTCAGCTGGCGATAATCAATACACATACGCATAGAAACATCATTTTTCTTCACAAACAAGACTGGAGCACCCTAAGGTGACACACTAGGCCGAATAAATCCCTTATCAAGAAACTCCGGCAATTGCTCCTTCAACTCAGGAAGCGCCATACGGTATGGAGGAATAGAGATGGGCTGAGTGCCCGACAATAAATCAATGCGAAAATCAATATCTTTGTCGGGCGGAATGACCGGAAGATCAGTTGGAAAAACATCTGGAAAGTCCCTCACTACTGGAATTGATTTAACTGTAGGGGTATCAAAACTGACATCTCTTACATAGGCTAAATACGCGTCACACCCCTTCTCAACATTCATTGAGCCTTGAGAAATGAAATAACTCTTCTAGGAGTATACTCTAAAGTACCCCTCCACTCTAATAGCGGTAAGCCTTGAATAGCCAGCATCATGGTCTTAGCGTGACAATCAAGAATATCATAATGGGGTGACAACCAGTCCATGCCCAAGATAACATTAAAGTCTTCCATGCTGAGTAATAATAAATCGGATATGGTCTCAAAACCACTAACAGTAATCAAACAGGATCGATACACGCGGTCTCCAATGAGAGAATCTCCCATAGGAGTAGACATACAAATAATGGAACTCAAAGAATCCCGAGATACACCCAAATGTGGGGCAAAGTAAGAGCACACATACGAATACGTAGAGCCTTGGTCAAATAATACCGACGCATCTCTATGACAAACTGGAACAATACCTGCAATGACACAGTCGGAAGAAACTGCCTCTTTATAAGCCAGAAGAGCATAATACCTGGCCTGGACTCCCCTTTTAGGGAAACCTTGACCTCCCCGACCTCCACCTCGAGTTGGCTGAGTAGGTGGAGAGGTAGCTGGTGCTGGAATGATAGTCTGAGGACACGGTGGAGCACGTGGTGGATGAGAAGTCTATGGAGGTGCACCCCTCCTAACTCTGGGGCAGTCCTCACCATATGGCAAGTGTCATCACACCCAAAAAAACCCCTCGGAGGGCGTGGCTATTGTGACTAACTCGGGCATGGTCTCCTGGACTGGCCGCTAAAAACACCCCGGACAAGAGGCATACTTGATACTGTCGGTGCATATAAGGCTCCTGGGGCCTAGAAGGGGCTGGAACACCACTGGCGGCTGGAATAGTTGAATGAATTGGGCTGTTACACCCCATGTTTCACACGTGAAAGTATTCCATAAATAAATTGATATAGGCTCGAAAATGAGATGTTATATCCCACATTTTTGTACGTTGAAGTTTCATCGTAAGTTAATCAATGTAAGCTCGGGAATGAAATTATTTTGAGTTTATAAGCATTTCTGCTATTTCAAAACAAGTAATAACTCAATTAGTTAAGGTAAAAGGGTAAGCGAATCGAAGAAAATGAGTTTCGTCAAAGTTTTACATTTTGGGAGAAAATACGGTCCGAGCTACAATACCCCGTGTTTATGGACTAGTGACATACAAGGTACCATATGACCATGATTATAAGGTGTATGGAGGAATAGAGATGGTTTGAATGCCTCGCAAAAAATCAATGCCAAAAACAATATCTTTGTCGGGCGGCATGCCCGGAAGATCAGCTGGAAACTCATCTGGTAAGTCCCTCACTACTGGAACTGACTCAACTGTAGGGGTATCAAAACTGACATCTCTCTCACAGGCTAAATATGCGTTACACTCCTTCTCAACCATTCGTTGAGCCTTGAGAAATGAAATAACTCTTCTAGGAGTATACTCTAAGGTATCCCTCCACTCTAATCGCGGTAAGACTTGCAGAGCCAGCATCATGGTCTTAGCGTGAATATCAAGAATAGAATAATGGGGCGACAACCAGTCCATGCCCAAGATAACATCAAAGTCTACCATGCTGAGTAATAATAAATCGGCTATGGTCTCAAAACCTCTAACAGTAATCAAACAGGATCGATATACGCAGTCCTCAACAAGAGAATCTCCCACAGGAGTAGACACACAAATAAAGGAACTCAATGAATCCCGAGATATACCCAAATATGGGGAAATATAAGAGGACACATACAAATACGTAAAGCCTTGGTCAAATAATATCGACGCATCTCTATGACAGACTGGAACAATACCTGCAATGACAGAGTCGGAAGAAACTGCCTTTGTACAATACGGAAGAGAATAATACCTGGCATGTCCTCCCATTTTAGGGCAATCTCGACCTCCACCTCGAGTTGGTTGAGCAGGTGGAGCAGTAGCTGGTGCTGGAATCATAGTCTGAGGACCCGGTGGAGCACGTGGTGGATGAGAAGTCTATGAAGGTGCACCCCTCCTAAGTCTGGGGCAATCCCTTACCATATGACGAGTGTCGTCACACCCAAAAAAACCCTCGGAGGGCGTGGATGCTGTAACTGACTCGGGCCAGGTCTGCTGGACTGGCCGCTAAAAGCACCTCGGGCAGGAGGCATACTAGATACTGTCGGTGCATAATAAGGCTCCTGGGGTCGAGAAGGGGCTGAAACACCACTGCCAGCTGGAAGAGCTGAATGAATGGGGTTGTTACACACCATGCTTCGTACGTCAAAGTATTCCATAAGTAAATTGTAGTAGGCTCGAAAATGAGTTGTTACATCCCGCATTTTTGTACGTTGAAGTTTCATCGTAAGTTAATAGACGTAAGCTCGGGAATGAGATTATTTATATGTTATAAGCATTTATGCTATTTCAAATGAAGTGATAACTAAATTCGTGAAGGTTAGGGGGTAAGCGAATCGAAGAAAATGGATTTCGTCGAAGTTTTACATTTTGGGATAAAATACTGTCCGAGCTACAATACCCCGTATTTATGGACTAGTGTCATACAAGGTACCATATGACCATAATTATAAGGTGTATGGAGGAATAGGGATAGGTTGAGTTCCCCGCAACAAATCAATGCCAAAATCAATAACTTTGCAGGGCGGCATGCCCGGAAGATCAGCTGGAAACACATCTGGGAAGTCCCTCACTACTGGAACTGATTCAACTGTAGGGGTATCAAAACAGAAATCTCTCACAGAGGCTAAATACGCGTCATACCTCTTCTCAACCATTCGTTGAGCCTTGAGAAATGAAATAACTCTGCTAGGAGTATACTCTAAGGTACCCCTCCACTCTAATAGCGGTAAGCCTTGCAGAGCCAGCATCTTGATCTTAGCGTGACAATCAAGAATATCATAATGGGGCGACAGCCAGTCCATGCCCAAGATAACATCAAAGTCTACCATGCTGAATAATAATAAATCGGCTATGGTCTCAAAACCACTAACAGTAATCAAACAGGATCGATACACGCAGTCCTCAACAAGAGAATCTCCCGCTAGAGTAGACACACAAATAAAGGAACTCAATGAATCCTGAGATAGACCCAAATATGGGGCAAAATAAGAGGACACATACGAATACATAGATCCTTGGTCAAATAATAACGACGCATCTCTATGACAGACTGGAACAATACCTGCAATGCCAGAGTTGGAAGAAACTGCCTCTGTACAAGTCGGAAGATCATAATACCTGGCATGTCCTCCCCCTTTAGGGCAATATCGACCTCCACCTCGAGTTGGCTGAGCAGGTGGAGCGGTATGTGGTGCTGGAATCATAGTCTGAGGACCCGGTAGAGCACGTGGTGGATGAGAAGACTATGGAGGTGCACCCCTCCTAAGTCTGGGGCATTCCCTCACCAGATGGTGAGTGTCGTCACACACAAAAAAAACCCTCGGAGGGCGTGGCTGCTGTGACAGACTCTGGCTTGGTCTGATGGACTGGCCGCTAAGAGCACCCGGGGCAGGAGGCATACTAGATGCTGTCGATCCATAATAAGGCTCCTGGGGCCTCAAAGGGGCCTCGAACACCACTGGCGGTTGGAAGAGCTGAATGAATGAGGTTGTTACACCCATGTTGCGTACGTGAAAGTATTCCATAAGTAAATTGATATAGGATCGAAAATGAGATGTTACATCTCGCATTTTTGTACGTTGAAGTTTCATCATAAGTTACTCGACGTAAGCTCGGGAATGAGATTATTTTGAGTTTATAAGCATTTCTGTTATTTCAAAACAAGTGATAACTAAATTTGTGAAGGTAAGAGGGTAAGGGAATCAAAGAAAATGAGTTTCGTCGATGTTTTACATTTTGGGATAAAATCTGGTGCGAGCTACAATACCCCGTGTTTAAGGACTAGTGTCATACAAGGTACCATATGACCATGATTATAAGGTGTATAGAGGAATAGAGATGGTTTGAGTGCCCTTCAACAAATCAATGCAAAAATCAATATCTTTGTCGGGCGGCATGCCCGGAATATCAGCTGGAAACGCATCTGGGAAGTCCCTCACTACTGGAACTGACTCAATTGTTGGGGTATCAAAACTAACATCTCTCTCACAGGCTAAATATGCGTCACACTCCTTCTCAACCATTCGTTGAGACTTGAGAAATGAAATAACTTTTCTAGGAGTATACTCTAAGGTACCCCTCCACTCTAATCGCGGTAAGCCTTGCAGAGCCAACATCATGGTCTTAGCGTGACAATCAAGAATAGCATAATGGGGAGACAAGAAGTCCATGCCCAAGATAACATCAAAGTCTACCATGCTGAGTATTAATAAATCGGCTATGGTCTCAAAACCACTAACAGTAATCAAACAGGATCGATACACACAGTCCGCAACAAGAGAATCTCTCACTGGAGTAAACACACAAATAAAGGAACTCAATGAATCCCGAGATAGACCCAAATATGGGGCAAAATAATAGGACACATACGAATACGTAAAGCCTTGGTCAAATAATATCGACGCATCTCTATGACAGACTGGAACAATACATGCAATGACATATTCGGAAGAAACTAACTTTGTAAATGACAGAAGAGCATAATACCTGGCATGGCCTCCCTTTTTAGGGAAATCTCGACCTCCTCGACCTCCACCTCGAGTTGGTTAAGTAGGTGGAGCAGTAGCTGGTGCTGGAATCATAGTCTGAGGACTCGTTGGAGCACGTGGTGGATGAGAAGTCTATGGAAGTGCACCCCTCCTAAGTCTGGAGATCTCCCTTACCATATGACGAGTGTCGTCACACCCAAAAAAAACCCTCGGAGGGTGTGGCTGCTGTGACTAACTCGGGCCAGGTCTGCTGGATTGGCCGCTAAAAGCACCTCAGACAGGAGGCATACTAGATACTGTCGGTGCATAATAAGGCTCCTGGGGCCTAGAAGGGGCTGAAAAAACACTCCCGGCTGGAAGAGCTGACTGAATGGGGTTGTTACACCCCATGCTTCGTACGTCAAACTATTCCATAAGTAAATTGTAGTAGGCTCGAAAATGAGTTGTTACATCCCGCATTTTTGTACGTTGAAGTTTCATCGTAAGTTAATAGACGTAAGCTCGGGAATGAGATTATTTTGATGTTATAAGCATTTATGCTATTTCAAAACAAGTGATAACTAAATTCGTGAAGGTAAGGGGGTAAGCGAATCGAAGAAAATGAGTTTCGTCAAAATTTTACATTTTGGGATAAAATATTGTCCGAGCTACAATACCCCGTGTTTATGGACTAGTGTCATACAAGGTACCATATGACCATAATTATAATGTGTATGGAGGAATAGGGATAGGTTGAGTTCCTCGCAACAAATCAATGCCAAAATCAATATCTTTGCAAGGTGGCATGCCCGGAAGATCAGCTGGAAACACCTCTGGGAAGTCCCTCACTACTGCAACTGATTCAACTGTAGGGGTATCAAAATAGAGATCTCTCACATAGGCTAAATACGCGTCACACCCGTTCTCAACCATTCGTTGAGCCTTGAGAAATGAAATAACTATGCTAGGAGTATACTCTAAGGTACCCCTCCACTCTAATCGCGGTAAGCCTTGCAGAGCCAGCAACATGGTCTTAGCGTGACAATCAAGAATATCATAATGGGGTGACAACCAGTCCACGCCCAAGAAAACATCAAAGTCTACCATGCTGAATAATTATAAATCGGCTATGGTCTCAAAACCACTAACAGTAATCAAACAGGATCGATACACGCAGTCCTCAACAAGAGAATCTCCCACTGGAGTAGACACACAAATAAAGGAACTCAATGAATCTTGAGATAGA
This sequence comes from Nicotiana paniculata, assembly GCA_005239505.1. Taxonomy (NCBI): domain Eukaryota; kingdom Viridiplantae; phylum Streptophyta; class Magnoliopsida; order Solanales; family Solanaceae; genus Nicotiana; species Nicotiana paniculata. The sequence goes on from ML320313.1 coordinate 12,504, forward strand.
CCTAAATATGGGGCAAATAAGAGGAGACATACAAATACATAGAGCCTTGGTCAAATAATACCGACGCATCTCTATGACAGACTAGAACAATACCTGCAATGCCAGAGTTGGAAGAAACTGCCTCTGTACAAGTCGGAAGATCATAATACCTGGCCTGGCTTCCCCCTTTAGGGCAACCTCGACCTCCCCGACCTCCATCTCGAGTTGGCTGGGCAGGTGGAGCGGTATGTGGTGCTGGAATCATAGTATGAGGACCCGGTAGAGCACGTGGTGGATGAGAAGTCTATGGAGGTGCACCCCTCCTAAGTCTGGGGCAATCCCTCACCAGATGGCGAGTGTCGTCACACCTAAAAAAAACCCTCGGAGGGCGTGGCTGTTGTGACAGACTCGGGCCAGGTCTGATGAACTGGCCAGTAAGAGCATCCCCGGCAGGAGGCATACTAGATACTATCGATGCATAATAAGGTTCCTGGGGCCTAAAAGGGGCCTCGAACACCACTGGCGGTTGGAAGAGCTGAATGAATGAGGCTATTACACTCATGTTTCGTACGTGAAAGTATGCCATAAGTAAATTTATATAGGCTCAAAAATGAGATATTACATCTCGCATTTTTGTACGTTGAAGTTTCATCATAAGTTAATCGACGTAAGCTCGGGAATGGGATTATTTTGAGGTTATAAGCATTTCTGTTATTTCAAAACAAGTGATAACTAAATTCGTGAAGGTAAGAGGGTAAGGGAATCAAAGAAAATGAGTTTCGTCGAAGTTTTACATTTTGGGATAAAATACGGTCCGAGCTACAATACCCCGTGTTTAAGGACTAGTGTCATACAAGGTACCATATGACCATGATTATAAGGTGTATGGAGGAATAAAGATGGGCTAAGTGCCCGACAACAAATCAATGCCAAAATCAATATCTTTGTCGAGCGGCATGCCCGGAAGATCAGCTGGAAACACATGTGGGAAGTCCCTCACTACTGGAACTGACTCAACTGTAAGGGTATCAAAACTGACATCTCTCACATAAGCTAAATACCTGTCTCACCCCTTCTCAGTCATTCCTTGAGCCTTGAGAAATGAAATAACTCTGCTAGGAATATACTCTATGGTACCCCTCCACTCGAATCACAGTAAGCCTTGCATAGCCAACATCATGGTCTTAGCGTGACAATCAAGAATAGAATAATGGGGAGACAACCAGTCCATTCCCAAGATAACATCAAAGTCTACCATGCTGAGTAATAATAAATCGGTTATGGTCTCAAAACCACTAACAGTAATCAAACATGATTGATACACGCGGTCCCTAACAAAAGAATCTCCCATAGGAGTAGACACACAAATAAGGGAACTCAAAGAATCCCGAGATACACCCAAATATGGGGCAAAATAAGAGGACACATACGGATACGTAGAGCCTTTGGTCAAATAATACCGACGCATCTCTATGACGGATTAGAACAATACCTGCAATGACAAAGTTGGAAGAAACTGCCTCTATATAAGCTAGAAGAGCATAATACCTGGCTTGGCCACCCCCTTTTGGGAAACCTCTACCTCCCCGACCTCCACCTCGAGTTGGCTGATCAGGTGGAGCGGTAGCTGGTGCTAGAATCATAGTCTAAGGACCCGGCGGAGCACGTGGTGGATGAGAAGTCTATGGAGGTGCACCCCTCCTAAGTCTTGTCCAATCTCTCACCATATGGCGAGTGTCGCCACACCCAAAAAAATCCCTCGAAGGGCGTGTCTGTTGTGACTGACTCGGGCCAGGTCTGCTGGACTGGCTGCTAAAGGCACCTCAGGCAGGAGGCATAATAGATACTGGCGGTTCATCATAAGGCTCTTGGGGCCTAGAAAGGGCTGGAACACTACTGACGGCTGGAAGAGCTGAATGACGGGGTTGTTACACCCCATGTTTCGTACGTGAAAGTATGCCATAAGTCAATTGATATAGGCTCGGAAATGAGATGTTACATCCCGTATTTTTGTACGTTAAAGTTTCATCGTAAGTTAATCGACGTAAGCTCAGGGATGAGATTAATTTGAGGTTATAAGAATTTATGCTATTTCAAAACAAGTTATAACTGAATTCATGAAGGTAAGAGGTTAAGTGAATCGAAGAAAATGAGTTTCGTCGAAGTTTTACATTTTGGGATAAAATACGGCCCGAGCTATAATACCTCGTGTTTATGGACTAGTGTCATATAAGGTACCACAAGACCATGATTATAAGGTGTATAAAGTGTGTTAAATGTGAGTAGTATTTTGAGTAACTTGAGATAATTCTTGATTGTGTGGATAATTGGGTAATTATTGATTTTAGTGGGAGATTAACTAATTAATCAAGATCTTTGGATAAGTTTAAAGAGCCCCACATGGAAGCAAGTGATAAAGGATCAAAAAATCATATTGTAACTCTTACTCCATGTTGTAATATGGAACATTAAGGGAGTCTTGGGTCTTAGTCATCACCTAAGTGGGGCCCCCACCCACAAGGTAAAAGATATCGCAAAGTTCACTAACAGAGACATGTTTAATCTCCATAGTAATGTACATTGTTTCAGCAAACAAAATGTTAGTAACATGAGTTACTTCACAAAAGAGAGGTGCTTAATCGAATCTACAAAGTGACGGATCTCCAGCCAAGAAATTCTTACGAAGTTATACTACGTAATAGCAACGTGATTTGTAATTCTAAGGGAGCCCGCTATAATCTTTCTCAAGAACATCATACGGATTTTTTCCTACTTCGATCCGCCGTTACGTGTTGTAGAAATTGACGGGTGTTATAGGGATTGTCAAGAGAATTAGTTCAGGTATGTTAAGGCTATCCCTTCTTTCCTTTTGGCATGATCCATATGATACAAAAGAAACAAGCAAATGCACAATTTCCATAAATGATTCTATTCATAGAAATGCTAGAGATGCTTATGTTCTTGATTTCCCATGAGTCATATTAATATATCATCTGTTCATGGGCCTCAAAAAATACGTAAGTTGATAAAGTTTATTTCATGATATTAATCAAAGGCATAATGATCTTATGACACTCCGAAAGATTTTATTGACATACTTCTCATGCATTGCATACATTTACATTGACCCATGACTAAATGATGTTATATACGTGTATATATGTGTATTATATGTATATGGGAGATGGGAAACGATTACGCCATTATATACGCAACCACCACATGATCAGCTGGTATACATTGAGGATTTGCCCATAGTGGCCGAGATGATATGATGGAATACCCTTAGAGTCTTGATGATGGTATGAACGCGTATACACATGCATGGTATGACATTTATACTCATATGCATGACATTATAATATTATATGATTCACAGATCTATTCTGATATACATGTTGAGTCTTTTACTCTATGTTTATCTCATGTCCATTGTTTACTGATTTCATTCCCTACAGTACATTATTTGTACTGACGTCCCTTTTTTCCTGGGGATGTTACATTTCATACCCGCAGGTCCCGATAGACAGGTTGAGAGTCCTCCAAGTAGGTTATCAGCTCAGCGGAAGATTTTGGTGCGCTCTATTTGCTCCGGAGTTGCTTATTTGGTCAGTATGATTTAGATATGTATTGATTGGTATGCCAGGGCCCTGTCCCGGCCTTATGACGTTTATGTACTCTTAGAGGCTTGTAGACATATGTCATGTATATGAAAGATTGTATGGTCTTGTCGGCCTATGTTCAGTGTACGACTGATTATTTTGGCCTTATAGGTCTGTACGTCGTATGTATAAGTCAGTATATCAGGTTGGGTCATTTTATGTCGAGCGTTACTTCATGCTTTATTCTTGTTACCTCATACGGACCTTCTATCCTATTTACCCATTTTGATGTAATGAGAAATATCCGTTATGTTGGTACTCGGTTGAGTAAGGCACCGGGTACCCGTCGCGGCCCATCGGTTAGGGTCGTGACAAAAGTGGTATTAGAGTAGTTTTGTCCTAGGGAGTCTATAATCCGTGTCTAGTAGAGTCTTTTTTATGATGTGTTGTGCACCACACTTATAAGTAGGAGGCTACAGGGAATTTAGGACTGTCACTCTTTCTTTTTATTCTGGATCGTGCGGTAGAGCTTAGTTGTAAGAACTCAATTTCCTAAACCCTATCCTATTCATAATAAGACGATGCCTACATCTAGAAAGACAGTTGGTAAGGGATTGAATGTGGTTGTGGAAGAGTTGAGTCAGAGGAACTCGATTTTGTATCATGCTTATGATGATTAAATGTGAAGTTTTCAGTAGAACATGTGTATAAGCTTCTTGATAAGGATCCTTAAGGCATGAATATCTATCCACTACATGGTGAAAAGCGATAAGAGATTCAAAACAAAGATACAAGTTTCAACAAGTAAAAATAAGCAATGTGAAGAAGGGGATGAGGCACTCAGTTAATGAAGATTATTAGTATTACTATTCAGGCAGAGAAATATAAGCATTTTGAGTTACTTTCAACTATAACACAGGTATGTACAAATGGCCACACCCACATAAGTTATGCCATATGGGGGGTAAACAGAAATAGTTAAGAGAAGGACGGATATCAAGATCCGGCTGGGGTTAAAGTGACCCAAAATGGTGGATGGATTGTTTGCATCAGTTAACATTTCCAAAGGACATCGCAAATCTGCTAATATATCTCCTTGTGAGACACCCAGATGGTGCACTATAGAATAGTACAACTAGATATGAATACTAGAGTGTTCAAAAAAGAATTTTACAAAAATAGGCACTGAAATCCTGGAAGGGATAAATATTACCTTAGTATGGCTCACGTCCCTAGTAGAGAGAGAATGTTAGGAAACCAGAAGAGCTAATGGATGGAGCAAAGGGCACTAAAAGCAAAAGAATGTCTTGTTCGAATTTTCAGAATAAAGTGATAGACATAAATAGCGGGAAATAAGAATAGAGTTAATGAAGCATTATGAGTAAGATATGATCCATGCATGATAATGGTAGATCAAAAAGATGACAGTATTACAGAGTCTATAGTCCAATGAAGGAAAAGACGAGAGGTGATAGGCCTTGAGACAACAAAAGAGTATAGGCCATAAAGTCATATCCTCATTTTGAGGAATAAGTTTGTGGATCCAACGCGACTACAAGAAGGAAAAGTTAGACCCCAGAGTAATAGAAATCAGTATGGACTGGTGAACAAGATAAACTAAACATGAATTAGGGACTGAGTGATTTGTTGATGATCGACATCATGAGAATTTCATATTGCGTTCTGGCGATAATAAAATAGACCACAGGAGAAGATTCATGAGAAATTTAGAGAATGTTAATTCAGGAAGACGCTTCCCTAAAGCAAGAAATGTGAGCAAAGTTAAGCTTAAGGGACTGTATGTGCCAAGTTACACTAGTGTCTCCCTCGTGAGTAAAGAATTTTGTTATCCTTGGCACAGAGGGATTAACGCGAGGCGAGTAAGGGCCATCGATGATGTGAAAAGACGCCTAAGGAGAAGAGGTAAAACATCTATAGGTAGCTCTTCGTAGTACTAAATCTTAGTACTCCCCTGAAGGGGGGAATATGGAGTTATACAGCATTACGCCAGAATCAAGTGGTACTAGTAACTATAAAATGGTAAAGGAATATTGTGATAAAAATGAGAAAGGGATGAGATTACACTTATTCAAATCCTATAGATATGCTACGATTCCAGAACATTATGCAAAAACGACGCCAATTAGGGGAAGTAAAGGTTCCTGCCCCAGATGTTATTGATAGATAAGAAGCTAGTGCGGGCAAGTTAAGAAAAAACAAATGACCCAAGAAAGATTACGTGGAACATTGATATGAGAATGGGCCAACGAGTAATTAGTAGTGGATTCAGGAAGATCCTAGTCATGTCTAGACAAGAAGTTACAGACAAATCAGCAGATCATGCAAGATAAACATAGTGAACCCCAACATGGGGAATTCAGTCTCGCAGATATGACATCGGAACCCTTGAGAAATATTCAGATAGAAGTTGGATGGTTAAAGGTATCGTATGAGTAATACGGAAATAAAAGAGAATGCCACTGGGAAGACAGTCAAAACTTCAGTTCAGAAGCAACCGCACGAGCACAAGTGCACAGAGGTATGTAACTACAAATATTTATAGGCGAGTAAGAACATCGAACTTCTTCGGGTATACAATATAACAATCTTGCAACTTTACAAGAGTCAGAGAGTCCTCCCTGAGTACTACAATGAAAGACTAGATGAGAAAATAAGGAAGAAAGCTTCAACCTAAACATGGTAACTTGAAGGAGAAATGGTCATGTAAAAAAAACACAGTTTCCCTACAAAATTTATGCACCCCAAAAGAAAGTGGCACCTACCGTGGCTAATGAACGGGTCGAGACCATATGAGTTGCACCAAAATTTTTGGCATGCGTGGGAACTAAGATAAGCTAAGTATGCATGTAACAAGGGGCAGAAAGACCAGGAAAAGTAATTATCTACGTTTAAGGAAAGCTGAGATGGAACGAAAGGAATTATTCGATCAGCAGTCCAAAGTTAGTTACGTTATGAACGCACTTAAGATTTCGGAGTATTATCCATACATCATATATATTGACATTCATACAGCCGTAGAAGACTCCGGTATAATTTAAAAGAAAGGATTGAGTCTGGGTCATAGACAAAGGATTGAATTGTTAAATGATTTTATCATGAATATTCTATACTGCCCATGAAACGCTAAAGTAATAACTATAAACCAGGAGCCGCAGATCGGAAGATAGCTTAAGCCTACATAAAGGTTGATCAGAGGGAACAGAAAAGTAAAGAGTTATATCAACTAAGTAAATGAGGAGTCTGATTATTTGACCCAAAAAAATAATAGAAATCGTGATTGAGAACATTGCAGAAACACTATTCATATCAGAGGTACAAGAGAGATAGTACAACAATCATATGCTATAACGACTCTACCATAAAGCCAGTTATAAGAGTACCAACCTCATAAGAAGTCAGTATGAATCTCTCACCATATTGTGTAAAGAGGTGTAGGTATTATAATAGAAGTTCAAGTTATGGATATGAATTATACCTATGTGGAAGGGAGGTCATGAAAGAGATAGAAGATGTGATGCGAGACTTTAAGATAAGTAAGGTAAAGGTGAACAACATAGGAGATACTGAAATGCAGAAGGTTGTGAAGAGTCCATACTTCGGATAGAAGGCTAGAAGCGTGGGGATTCAATATCCAGTAATGATAGCAGCATCATCAGTGGCATATCTTCCAGCTTATGGTTTCTAGGTATCGAGAGGTGTAGTTAAGGGAGTAAAAGAAGAGTTAGAGAAGATGTGATGTCTCGCTTGATGTTCCAGAATAAAACAAGGAAATCTATGGTGCAAGCAAGGTTGCGAGTAGTATAAATAGATATGTGTAGGTCGCAAGCTAAATTATGGTAGAGCGACAAGGTTTTAGGAAGACAGGAGTAACGATAAGAAAAGGAGAATAAGAAGGCGACGAGAATGGTTTGTCCCCGGGATTAAGCCCATGAAAACAAAGAAGAGATGATGGTTTCTCTAAGTTATAGAAAGCTCAGTATAGCCTGAATAAACTCAAAGGAGTCTAAGACTAGTAGCATTTAGAAGAGATGGAATGTTGCCCTGGTAGTTGAATGGGGACTTAAGATGAACAGTAAGGAAGAAGCATTAAGGACTTAGATTTATACATATAGGATAAGCAACAAAAGTAACCTGGAGTTTGGTAGCAGACCTCAGTAACGATAAAAAAAGTAAGAGTTATGGTATAGTATGACCTACTTAGATGTAGTAAAGCCATAGACGCCCAGAGGGACATCTTGTCAAGTTTTGTATATGTTCCCAAAGTGAGGCCTAGAGATTGGCTAAAAGCTAAGGAAAAAGAGAGAGATAGAGAGAGATAGAAAGGTCGAAGTCGTACAGACTACATGATGGAAGGTAGTAACAGTTATGAGATTGGAAGAATTCTAACCATAAGTCGTGGCATGAGAAAGAGACCTAGAGGGGGGAATGCCCTGGCCTTTGGATTTATTCACAGACAGTTGCCTAGACGGAAAAGAAAGTACTAAAGTATTCAGAAGACATAGGTTATGAAAATGATAAGTGCATCAGTCAATATTCGAGGACGAATGTTCCAAAGGGGGGGATGATGTTACACCCCATGTTTTTGTACGTGAAAGTATGCCATAAGTAAATTGATATAAGCTCAGAAATGAGATGTTACATCCTGCATTTTCGTATGTTGAAGTTTCATCGTAAGTTAATCGACGTAAGCTCGGGAATGAGATTATTTTGAGGTTATAAGAATTTATGCTATTTCAAAACAAGTGATAACTAAATTTTTGAAGGTAAGAGGGTAAGAGAATCGAAAAAAATGGGTTTCGTCGAAGTTTGACATTTTGGGATAAATTACGGCCCGGGCTATAATACCCTGTATTTATGGACTAGTGCCATACAAGGTACCACATGACCATGATTATAAGGTGTATAAAGTGTGCTAAAAGTGAGTAATATTTTGAGTAACTTGAGATAATTCTTGATTATGTGGATAATTGGGTAATTACTGATTTTAGTGGGAGATTAACTAATTAATCAAGATCTTTAGATAAGTTTAAAGAGCCCCACGTGGCAGCAAGTGATAAAGGCTCAAAAAATCAAATTGTGACTCTTACTCCATGTTGTAAGATGGCACATTAAGGGAGTCTTGAGCTTAGTCATCACCTAAGTGGGGGGGGCCCACCCACAAGGTAAAAGATATCTCAAAATTCACTAAGAGAGACATGTTTAATCTCCATAGCAACAACAAAACAAAATGTTAGTAACGTGAGTTACTTCACAAAAGAGAGGTGCTTAATCTAATCTACAAAGTCACGGATCTCTAGCTAAGAAATTCATACGAAGTTATACTACGTAATAGCAACGGGATTTGAAATTCTAAGGGAGCTGCTATAATCTTTCTCAAGAACATCATATAGATCTTTCCTACTTCGATCCGCCGTTATGTGTTGTTGCAATTGACGGTGTTATAGGGATTGTCAAGAGAATCGATCCATGTATGTTAAGGCTATCCCTTCTTTCCTTTTGGCATGATCCATACGATACAAACGAAACGAGCAAATGCACAATTTTCATAAATGACTCTATTCATAGAAATGCTAGAGATGCTTATGTTCTTGATTTCCCATGTGACCTATTATTCTATCATTTGTTCATGGGTATCAGAAAATACGTAAGTTGATAAAGTTTATTTCATAATATTAATCAAAGGCATAATGATCTTATGACACTCCGAAAGTTTTTATTGACGTACTTCTCATGCATTGCATTCATTTACATTGACCCATGACCAAATGGCGTTATATACGCGTATATATGTATATGGGAGATGGGAAGAAGTTACAACATTATATACACACTACCACCTGATTAGCTAGTATATGTTGATGATTTGCCCACAGTGGACGAGATGATATGATGGGATGTCCTCAGAGGCTTGATGATGTTATGAACGCATATACCCATGCATGGTATGGCATTTATATGTATATGCATGACATTATAATATTAAATGATTCACATTGCTATTATGATATACATGTTGAGTCTTTTACTCCATGTTTCTCGTATGTCTATTGTTTACTAATTTTCATTCCTTACATACTCGGTATATTATTTGTATTGACGTCCCTTTTGCCTGGGGACGCTATGTTTCATGCCCGCATGTCCCCATAGACAAGTTGAGAGTCCTCCAAGTAGGCTATCATCTCAGCAGAAGATGTTGGTGTGCTCCATTTGCTCCGGAGTTTCTTATTTAGTCAGTATGATTTAGACATGTATTGATTGGTATGTCGGGGCCCTGTCCCGCCCTTATGAAGTTTATGTACTCTTAGAGGCTTGTATACATATGTCATGTATATGAAATATCGTATGGGCCTTGTTGGCCTATGTTCAGTGTACGATTGATTATTTTGGCCTTATAGTCTCGTACATCATATATATACGTCAGTATATCAGGTTGGGTCGTTTTATGTCGAGTGTTACCTCATATTTTATTCTTGTTACCTCATACATCCCTTTTGGACCATTTACACATGTTGATGTAATGAGAAAGATACATTACGTTGGTACTCGGTTGAGTAAGAAACCGGGTGACCGTCGTGGCCCATCGATTTGGTTGTGACAGAGGCGACTCACATAATCCTACCATGTTGAAATGCAGCTTGGGCAAGAGTACCACTGTAAGTGCCAAACTCTCGAGACCTCTTAGCCGCCCTCTCCTCTCTGTCCCTAGCAAGCATGCCCTCCAATATCCTGGCAATACTCACAACCTTCTGATAAAAGATACCCATCTCCAACTCCCTGGCCATAATGGTCGGGATGCTAGGATGGATTCCCTCACTGAAGCGACGAACCCTCTCCTGAGTCGTGGCAACCAAGATCGATGCATGTATGGCCAAATAACTGAAATGGACTACATACTCTGACACAGTCATAGCACCCTGGCGCAATTGGTCAAACTCTGTGTGCCATGAATCCTTTAGGCTTTGAGGGACATACTCTCTCAAAAACATGCCCGAGATTTGATTTCATGTAAGTGAGTATGCCTCGTCCGGACTACTCAAATTATTAGCACACCACTATTGATAGGCTGCTCCTCTAAGATAGAAGGTGGTAAAAGAAACCCACTCGTCTCCGCTACGCCCATAGTACAGAGAATATGATGACACTCCTCCAGAAAACCCTGAGCATCATCTGTAGGCAATCTGCTGAAGGTAGGTGGGTGGTACTTCTTGTACCTCTCAAGTCTGAGCTACTTCGCCTCAGAAGCAGTTGTCCTAGTGTCGTGTTGAACCGGAGCTATCGGTTGCATATGAATGAAATTTGGGGCCTGATAACCTGGACCCTCCGCTCAGGAATACGGGCTGCAGGAGTCTGTTCCCCTCCCCCAGCCTGAGATGTGGCGGGAGCTAATGGAAACAATCTAGCCTGAGCTAAGGTGTTGAACATGCTCATGAACTGGGATAGAGTTTCCTGGAGGGTTGGTACAACAATAGGCACCTCCAGTGCCTGTCCTCTAGCTGGAGCTGCTGGGGGCTTCTTTGTCAAAGCTCGTGCGGGTGCTCTGGCTGCACTACGTGGTCGTCCTCTACCCCGGCCCCGACCTCTTTTGTCTCTAGCAGGGGACGCGGATGCCTGGTCGTCAGATCTCTCGGTATGGTTCCTCTCCATCTGTGAGAAAGAATAGAATAGAGAAGTTTAGAATTTCATCCCAATAACTCGTACGACGGGGAATCAAAAGAAGTATGATTGTTCCTAACAGTTTCATAGCCTTCGAAGATGAGTACGGACGTCTCCGTACCGATCTACGAGACTCTAATAAACCAACTTGTGCCTCACAACTTGAACCTAGAGCTATGTTACCAACTTGTCATGACCAAAACATCCCTCTGAACCACGTTGTGACGGCACCTAGTCTCTACGACTAGGTAATTCAAACAATTCACAGAACATACCAATATAAAAAAACAAGTTTTACTTCTAACTGCAATAGATACTAAATAAAAAAAATCGATGCCGCTCGGCATGAACAATAACCAAACTCTACTTACACATGTATTGGTAAAAAATAAACTTCACATGTGTAATAATTTTGATGACAAGGCAATCTACGTAGGTCAATGGAAACATGACAGCTGGTCAGAAGTTTAGAAAAACGTATGGGGCAAAGAGGAACGGAATAACATGAACACGAGACAATTAGATGTGGGAGTTCCAGTCTAATTGAGGAATTGGAGAGACACGGTCAGAATGAACCAAGGCAGAATAAAGGGCAGATTCAAAGGTCTTCAATCAATGAGCTAAACATTACATAATCTTCACGCAACAGTTACGATTACCAATTGTAACATTACGTTAATGATATTATTAGTCATTAATGCTCAATCATTAAGAAGAGTAGACGTTATATTAATAAATTCCCTATAAAAGGGAGTAAAACCTCACTTGTATAGACACTTTCGAATCACTACTGAAGTACACTTACTTATATGTGATCTTATTGCTTTCTTATTTACAAGTTTAATTATTGTTATTTGGTTATCAGAAGCCCAATTACTTCTTAAAATAGTTTTGACTAAGAATCTAATTCTTTGGTTAAACAAATTGGTTACGTTACCGAGAAACTGATAATCTTTGTTTTTTTCTCGAATAACCTTTATCGAATCATGTCGAATACCAACGACAACAATCAAAAAAACAACTGGAACCCCAGTTCCATCGCCTCAGGGATCCCCACGAGGTCAAGGGATAACTCCCCATAAAGATCTACAACTCACAACAATGATCAAATTGAAAATGAACAAACATGAGAACAAGACCCTGTGAAGTAGATGGTTGGTGAATATGTGGGTGAAGCTCTTCAAGCTTTCATGAGGGGACTACCAACTGTATCACCCACACCTCCTCCAAACAACACCGCGACTATAGAAAATCCACAATCTAGACTAGCAAATTCAGGAAGTAGAGGCACTCTAAATGAACCACTTGAAGGAAGACCAGGTATGATTAATAATTAAGATTTATAATCTTTAATACTAACCTTGCAGAAACAAGTGAAGGAACAAAACGATCGCATCGAACAAATTCCTGGAGTACCACCTGTCATCAAGGGTGTTGATATTGATAACTACTCTCAACAACCATGGAAGACAAGTGCAGCACCTCTTCCGATTCCCAAGAAATTCAAAATGCCAAACATACCAAAGTACGATGGGACAACTGATCCACGTGATCATGTTACTACTTTCACCACAGGAGTAAAAGGCAACGACCTGACTAAGCAAGAAAATAAATCCGTGTTGGTCAAAAAGTTTGGAGATACACTCACCAAAGGAGCATTAACATGGTATTCACTCTTGTCCGGAAATTTTGTTGATTCTTTTGCTGAGCTTGCAGATTTGTTTATAAAAGCACATTCCGGTGTGCAAAAAGTGGAAAAGAGAATGGAAGACATATTCAAAATAAAACATGGAGATACTGAGTTGCTTCGTGAATTTGTAGATAGGTTTCAATGTGAAAGGATGCTTCTACCAAGAGTACCTGACAATTGGGCAGTTATGGCCTTTGCAAGTAATTTGAACGATAAAAGCTCTGAAGCCATGAGGAGACTCAAAGAGAGCTTGAGAGAGTTCCCAGCTATGACATGGAACGATGTTTATAACAGGTACAACACCAAATTACGAATTGAGGGAGATACTATTGCCCAATCAAAAGCAGAAGACAGGATGAGAGACGCTCTGAATCAGAAAGAACTGGAAAAAACACGTACGATTCTTACATGGGACCTACGGGACGAGAGGCTCGTTCCAAATTTCAAAACCCACGGTCTGATCACAGACCATCGAATAAAGATTCGAGCTCATCATCATCAAGACCCAGAAAGGATCAAGATGAGCGAAATAGAGGTAATACAAGAATTGGAGATTACAATTTCAATGTAAGTACTTCCGAATTAATTACAGTATTAAGAAATATGGGTGATAAAATTCGATGGCCCAAAGAAATGAGATCAAATCCAAACAGAAGGAACCCAGACTTCTGGTGTGAATTTCACAATGATCATGGGCACAAAACATCAGAATGCAGGTTATTGCAAGGTGAGGTAAAACACTTATTAAAACAAGGTTATCTAATAGAAATGTTTAGTGAAAAAGGTAAACAAGCATATATGAAGAATAGGCAGGAGCCCCCAAAACCATCATCTCCAAAGAGAACTGTAAATGTGATAAATGGAGGAAAAGAGGTAAATGGCGTAACTTATACTTCAGCAAGAAGGATGACCAAGTTCACAGTGACCCACGGGAAACGGACTCGTGAGACTTTGGAGGCTGACAGCATCTCATTCGACAACTCAGATGCTGATGGATTACTGCTTCCACATAACGACGCACTGATAATATCTCTACTTATACATGACACTAACGTAAAAAGAGTATTGATTGATCCATGTAGCTCGGTCAATATCATTTTGCTGAGGATTTTGGAAGAGATGTTAATGGGGGATCGTGTAATTCCAAAAGCACGTTCCTTGTCCAGATTCGACAACTCTACTGTCATAACAAAAGGAGAAATTAAGCTTAATACCTATGTAGAAGGCGTCGTCAAGGAAACGAAATTTCAAGTTATAGATACAGATATGGCTTATAATGTAATCATGGGGAGACCATGGATGCAGTACCATCCACCCTACATCAGGTAATCAAATTTCCTTCCAGATGGGGAATCCAGCAAATTCAAGGTGATCATCAGACTTCAAGAAACATCAACTTAGTAATGCATTCCAATAAAAAAGAAATAGCGGAGGAGTCAAAATACGAGGGAGCAACTCGAACAGACACGGAAGAAAATGATAAAGACACAGTGAATCAAATTACCACGGATGTCACATCAAGACATACGGACATGGATTCCAGACCTGATGTTATTCAAGAACCAGAAGAGAATGAAAATATCAAGACAACGACTGAGAAGCTCAAAGTTGTTCCACTGTTCGAGCTTAAGCCTGAGCACAAAATCCACATAGGAGCAAGGCTAAGCCCGACCAGAAGAGGTAAGTTAATTGAATATTTAAAAGTTAACACAGATTGTTTTGCTTGGTCCCATTCAGATATGACAGGTATACCCCCAGAAGTGATGACTCATAAACTAAATGAAGACCCATCCTTCGTACCTGTCAAGCAAAAGAAAAGAAAGCAGGGATCGTTCAAGAATCAAGTGATCGAGGAAGAGGTACAAAAACTCTTAAAAATTCAGTTCAATACGTGAGGTAAAGTATCCTAATTGGTTAGCTAATACCGTAGTGGTACCTAAAAAGAACGTTAAATGGCGAGTATGCGTGATTATACGGATTTGAATAAAGCATGCCCAAAAGACTCATTTCCATTACCGCACATAGATCAAATGATTGATGCCACTACATGTCATGAATTATTAAGCTTTCTAGATGCATATTCTGGTTACAATCAGATAAAAATGGACCACTCAAACGAGGAAAAAATCTCCTTTATTACAAACAGGGGGACTTATTGTTACAAAGTCATGCCTTTTGGCTTGAAAAATGCTGGAGCCACGTATCAAAGGCTAGTGACAAAGATGTTCCAGGAACATCTGGGGAAAACAATAGAGGTGTACATTAATGACATGTTGGTAAATTCAACGAAGGCAGAAGATCATTTCCAACATCTCTCAACTACTTTCGAGATCCTCCGCAGGTATAACATGAAGTTAAATCCAGAAAAATGCGCCTTTGGCGTCGAATTAGGTAAATTTTTGGGTTTTCTCGTATCAAATAGAGGCATTGAAGAAAATCCTACTCAAATTAAAGTTATTGAAGAAATACATGATATACTCACAAGCAAAAAAAAAGTTCAAAGATTAACATGTAGGATTGCAGCTTTAGGAAGATTCGTCTCCAGATCTTCAGAAAAGAGTTTTAAATTCTACTAAGTACTAAAAAAGTAGAATCAGTTCGAATGGACAAAAGAATGTCAACAAGCTCTTAAAGACTTGAAGGCTTATCTATCAAATTTTCTCACTGCTGTCTAAACCAAAGGAAGGGGAAAGGTTATACATTTATCTTGCTGTTGCAAAAATAGTCGTAAGTGCAATCCTTGTAAGGGAGGACAAAGGTAAGAAATCTCCTATCTACTATGTAAGTAAGTCCTTACTAAATGTTGAAACTAGATATCCTCATCTAGAAAAATTAGCCTTGGCTCTAATCATGGCAGCTAGAAAGTTAAGACCGTACTTTCAGTGTCACCCAATTACTGTTGTAACTTCGTATCCTTTAAGAAATATTTTGAATAAGCAAGAACTAAGCGAATATGACATAGTCTATCAACCTAGGACTGCAATAAAGTCTCAGGTTTTAGCCGATTTTGTCGCAGATTTTAACAATAGCATAATTCCTGAAGTAGAAAAAGAATTACAAATCTTTACCGAAGCTAATCCAGGAATATGGACTCTATTCACCGACGGCTCTTCTAATATTAAAGGAGTCGGGTTGGGAATTGTTTTGATACCACCTTCGGGTGAAAAGATAAGGCAAGCTATTAAATGTTATCCCATCACTAACAATGAAGCAGAGTATGAAGCTATCTTGCAGGACTTGAATTAGCACGAGAACTCTCAATTGAGCAGATCATGATCAAAAGTGACTCTCAACTAGTTGTGAACCAGATGCAGGGAAAAGTCACGAGACCTGGTGAGGCAATTCCATTCATGGAAGATTATGCAAGTACCTAGAGAGGAAAACGTAAAAGCAGATGCGTTAGCTAATCTTGCAACAGTTAGTGATGTAACGAATAAAGACAATGTTATTGTGATACACTTATTTCATTCAGAAATTGACCAGGAAAAGAATGAGGTAACATTTAAAAATCTAACCTGGCATTGGAGAAGCGAAATTGTAAAGCTTTTGCAGAATGGTACCGTGCCTGAAGATAAGAAAGAAGCTCAAGCACTTCGCCGAAAAGATGCACGGTACTGCCTAGTTCGTGACACTCTGTATCGCAAAATATTTGGAGGTCCCCTAGCAAGGTGCCTTGGACCAAACTAAATTGAGTACGTGATGAAAGAAGTACACGAAGGACATTGTGGGAACCACGTAGGTGCAAAGTCCTTAGTCAAAACCCTAATCAGAGTAGGGTACTATTGGCCTAAGATGGAAGAAGACACTAAAGATTTTGTAGCTAAATGCGATAAATGTCAGCGATATGCTAACAATATACATCGGCCCGCAGAATTACGACACCCGATTGTATCACCTTGGCCATTTATGAAATGGGGAATGGATATAGTAGGACCTCTACCCCCAGCCAGAGGAAATATGCGAGAAAAAGAAGTGAAAAGCCTTATATGGGGAAACAACATATGCCATTTTGGTGTACCAGAGGAAATTGTATGTGACAATGGCCCACAATTCATAGGCTCACAAATCACAGAATTCTTCCAAAGCTGGAAAATCAAACGAATCACTTCTTCACCATATCATCCCGTGTCTAATGGGCAAGCTGAGTCAACAAACAAAATCATTATTAACAATATGAAGAAACGATTGGAAAAGGCTAAGGGGAATTAGCCTGAAGAACTACCGGCAGTATTATGGGCTTATAGAACTACTGCAAAGACAGCCACGGGAGAAACCCTATTCGTGCTTGTTTACGGCTCAGAAGCTCTAATACCATTGGAAATTGGTGAACCGAGCATGAGATTCACAACAACAACAGAAGAAAAGAAATAATGACGAGTTGAGAACAAAATCTGGATTTACTCGAGCAAAGGAGAGAAGCTGCTTTAATACGCATGGCAGCTCAAAAGCAAATCATAGAGCGATATTACAACAGAAAATCTCACCTCAGATATTTCAAAATTGGAGACTTTGTCCTTAAGAATGTTTTTCAATCGATAAAGGAGGATGGAGCAGGAAAATTAAATCCAAATTGGGAAGGACCCTACAAAGTGCGTGGTGTTGCTGGAAAAGGTGCTTATGAGCTGGAAACCATGGATGTCAGAATTTTACCAACAAGTTAGAATGTTATTCACTTGAAGAAATATTACTTCTACGGAAAAGGAATACCCACGGTCAGATATCATTACGTTCAATTTTATTTAGTAGAGTTAAAATTACACTAACCATTTTAGATGATAGGCAAAAAGCTGACCCATAACCAGATGATGATATTAGACATGAATAGACACGAGGAAAAACTGAATTCCCGGTCTAGGATTACAACTTTCTGATGGTTGTTTCAAAGGGTTAAGCAGTCATCATCTAAATTATATATCTTCGAGTCTCGTATGTTTTTCCTTTTCAGGAAAAGGACCACAAGAAAGGAATAGTCAAGTGCTCGAGATTTCATTCTTCAAAGCTCAAACACTTGGGGGACTATATCAGTATGGAAAAGGCAAAGAAGACTATCAAAAGAGTCAAAGTTCAAGCCTGAAGATCCATTTTTCCTAAAAAATCAAAAGTTATGAGCAGAATCAAAGAGCCAAAGACAAAAACACAAAGCCTGATTCAGAAACCTACAAAGAACATACTCGTGAATATAAACAAATGTTTAGGTTAAAGTTAGAATTTAGTTACGGGAAGAAATTCATACCCCCGTGTTTATTCAAAACCTTTTGTAAAATAAAACAGTTACGAAAGAGCCATAGACGATACTCAAACACATATAAAATGTTACGAAAGTTCAAAAAATATAAAGACTTTCTGCAAAACATCATTCAGAAAAATATGTGAATTCACATCTCTCTTTTGTATGTTTACACCATGATGAAGTTGAGACGTCTTCTTCATTAAGTGTCATTCATAAAAGGGCCCTCTTTTATAAATCGTGCTTATTTCAAAAAGACACAAAATACTAAAGCATTTTTTAATGCAAAATTAAATACCAAAGGGGTAAAACAAAAACCCGAACGTAAAGCATGAAAACACTTAAGAGTAAAATGAAAACTCAAAAAAAGCACAAGTCATGCTAATAAATGTAAATATTAATATTATATAATGGTAAAAACTAAGTATTAACTTAGTTTAAACCAAAAGTGTTTATACAAAGTTGCCCCTAAGTTGTCATTGGGGACTTACTAAACCAAACTTCATCTCCAAATGGGACCAGGGGTAACCACCAATTGTTCCAAAAAAGAAAAAGAAAAGGGTTGATAAACACTTTCACTAGGCACTAGGAGGATTATCTTCATCAGCAGGAGGAGCGGCTTGCGATGGCAAGGCTTGGGCAACAGCTTCATCGGGCACGATCTCATCACCCACTAGAACTTCAACTTCAGGTGATGAAAAATTTTGACTTTGCCGAAACTTTTCAATCATCTTCTTAGTCTTAGCAATTTCAGCTTCTAAGTCAAAATTTCCTTGGCCCATTTCCATAAATGTGTCAAGCTGGCATAAGTTCACCAGCATAAGCCTCCTTCTGGTCCAACAAAGCCTTCAAGATTCTTATCTCTTCAGTAGCATAGGAAAGCTGCTCCGCAAAGGAAGACTCCAAGATGTTTTTATCCTTGCCTGCTTGACTTGATGAAGCCTTCTCGATGGCCAATTCCGCTGCAATTACTCTGATTTGCTGCTCCAAGGTACACTTCTCCTCCTCTACTGCCTCCATATCAAGATGAAGACTCTCGAATTGCTCCTTCCAGGTATCAGCCTCGGTATGATAGTCATCTGCTAATTGCTCCGTATGAACGATCTTTTTCATCAATTATGTACCAATAAGATTGATCTGCACAAAAAGAGAAGTCAGATATTGGTACGGGATATATAAAAAAAGGGGAATGGTATAAAAGATACCTTTAAGGATGAGTGTACAATCTCGTTCATCCAAGTTAAGGAGCTATGACTTTCCAACTTAGACTTTTCAACCGGGCCTATCAGAGGCTTCAACCATACATCCGCCTGGCCTGATTTCTTTAAGAGGATACCTCCCGCAGGAACCTCTATTATAATTTGCTTCATATCCCCACTATTGGAAGATCCTACTTCGACAATAGAAGGCACGGAGGTACGGGTAGATGAAGGAGCCACTGATGGAATAGGCGGGGGAGCATAAAGAGCAACAGGTACGGCAGATGAAAGTTACACCGGAGTAGATGAAGGAAAAATAGCAAGAGGTGCTTCCTCTGAAATGGTGCCAAAGCCTCGGTGGAATAATTATTCAATTGATTCATTGGCAGAGGAATGAGTTGCATCTTCAGGAGCGGAAAGCTCTGACTCAGGCACGGAGGTGGATCAGTAACTGGAACAGATTCATCGTCATACACGACCTTTCTTCTCTATGACCTCCGAATCTGCGAACATTTTTCCTGCTCTTCCTCATCTTCCAAGGTCCGAGACCCACTTTATTTCCTTTTTGATGAAGAGGAGTTCACAATAATTTCTTGGCCCTTGGCCAAAGAAAGTTTCGAAGAAGATACTGCAGCAGCAGATACCCTACGAGCGGGAAACCCTGACAAATAAAAGGGGTTAGAGAATCTTGAAAGGAGAAAGAAAGGAAATATAAGAAAAAAACCTACCATGGGTTTTCACTTTCCAACCATACCTCGTCGAGAGGTACTTCCAAGAACGTTCTTCCATTGGAGAAATCAACAATAATTTTTCTACCCAACCACGAAAATCGGAGACTTCCTCAACGGTTCCCATGGTTGCTGCAAGAAGAAAAAAAATAGTCACGGTACTGAAGATTTTGAAAAAAAAAAATATAAAGAAGAAAGTGAGCAAAATTGTACTCACGTGAAAAGTTCCACTTCTTAGGGAAGGGGAGATTCTCTTCACCTACCAAAACTTTAGTAGGGACAGCAACATACCGGACACACCACCCTCTATCTTTATCATCATCATGTATAACCAAAACTCTTTTACACCTAGCCGCAAGAGTAAAAACTCCTTGGCGGAATAACATAGGAGAATAGATATGAATGAGATGATGAAAAGTAAAAGGAACTGAAGCTAAGGTGGCCAACTATCTAAGGCATGCTACTTCCCTCCAGATAAGAGGACCGATCTGTCCCAAGCACACATTAAATAATCAAAAAAACCCTATGATGACAAGGTTGGTGGGAGGCTTTAATCCTAAAGTAAAGGGGTAAGTATACACAAAAGAATACCCAGTTCTGTAAAAGGTTATTTTCTGATTTTCATTGGGAACTAAGACTGGAAAGTCATATTTCCAATAACAATCTCTACGCACGAGTGAAACTAAACCCTCAGTGATTTGAGTAAGGTAAAGATCAGCACGATCATGAGATGTCATAGAAGAAAGCTGTTTTCTTATGGAGTCACTATCCTTTACAAAAGAAAACTCAGCCGGAACAATTTCATCAACTTTTGGCTCACGAAGTGGTTCGTTAGGTTCTCTACTCTTAGAAGAAAAACTAGAATCTCTAGCCCTAGAAGAAGACGAAGAAACATTAGCCCTAGAAGATGGTGGTGGAGTAATGTTGCAAGGGGAAGAAGAACCCCTAGAAAGAGTAGAACTCAAGCTTCTTAGTCTACCACCCCTCCTACTCCAGATTGGAGCAGAAGAAGGAGATAATTCGTCTACATTGATAACCTTCTTGGGTTCTTGATTTGAAGAAGACATATTTAAGTGAAAGAGGAATTTACAATTAATGAAGGAAAGTTAGAAGTCTTTCGTGAAAGCAAAGGCAGGAAAAAGAGGTAGTTATATTCAGAGGCAACTGTGAAAAAAATGGAAAAAGACACTGATGTGAAAGTCATGATTAGAACTGTCACTTCGTGACTGATGCAGCCGCAAAAAGCCCTAAAAGGCACTGACAAATTGCAGAATCAATCCGAGATTGCCACATGGCACAAGCATTAAATGGAAGTGACAAGCGACGTATACATTCAGAGGCGGATGCAATGGTACGAGTGAAACAACGACAAAACATTCCCGCCATAAATGAGTATCCACTTACCAAATACTAATTGATAAATAAATGGTAAGTGGGGGACTATATGTATAGGTAAAAAATAAACTTCACACTTGTAATAATTTTGATGACAAGGCAATCTATGTGGGTTAATGGAAACATGACAGCTAGTCAGAAATTTAGAAAACCGTACGGGGCAAAGAGGAACAGAATAACATGCACACGAGACAATTAAATGCGGGAGTTCCAGTCTAATTGAGGAGTTGAAGAGACACGGTCAGAATGAACCAAGGGAGAATAAAGGGCAGATTCAAAGGTCTTCAATCAATGAGCTAAACGTTATATAATCTTCATGCAACAGTTACGATTACCAATTGTAACGTTACGTTTATGATATTATTAGTTATTAATGCTCAATAATTAAGAAGAGTAGACGTTATACTATGAAATTCCCTATAAAAGGGAGTAAAACCTCACTTGTATAAACACAACTGAAATACACTTACTTATATGTGATCTTATTGCTTTCTTATTTACAAGTTTAATTCTTATTATTTAGTTATCAGAAGCCCAAGTACTTCTTAAAATAACTTTGACTAAGAATCTAATTCTTTGGTTAAGCAACACAACTTTCCCAAAACCCGGAATGTCATGAGTCACAAAATATAGAACGTAATTAACATCTCTATACACCGGGGTCTAGTAAAAACAAATACAAAAAGCGTTTGCCACATGGAAGAATAGAAGGGGACTCTGAGGTCATCAGACGGGGCAGATATACCTTGAAGTCCCAACAGCTACCTCAAACTCACGGATACTGCGGCTGATAACGAGCGCCTGAATCTGCACACAAAACAAGTGCAGAACAGTAGCATGAGTACACCACAATTGCTACCTAGGAAGTGCTGAGCCTAACCTCGGTCGAGTAGTGACGAGGTCAGGTCAGGCCTACTAGTATATAATAACAAAAACAGGAGAATAAGAAGTATAATAAGACACTAGGTTTCAACAAAAGAAAACACAATGAAGTAACGGAATAGTACACGGAAATAAGCAACAGGGGATCTCCCGAGATACCGTCTCGTAGTCCCAAAAGTAAATATGCAGGGAGAACTCCCAAGATTTCGCCTTGTAGTCTCAAAATTAAATGTGCAGGGCGATCTCCCGGGATACCGTCCCGTAGTACCAAAGTAAATATGCAAGGGGATCTCTCGGGATACCGTCCCGTAGTCTCAAAGTAAATATGCAGGGGATCTCCCGGGATACCGTCCCTTAGTCCCAAAGTAAATATGCAGGGGGATCTCCCACGATACTATATTGTAGGCCCAAAGTAAATATGCAGGGGGATCTCCCGGGATACCGTCCCATAGTCCCAAAGTAAATACGCAATGCAATCAATTTCAGACGATAAGTACAGCAAGAGAATCTACGATTTAGACTAGGTACAAGTCAGGAACAGAAGTAGTAAATTGATAGGCATGTTGCAAGGAGTTGAATTAAGCAATTAAGTCACATAGACATGTTATTCTAAGCTAACAGGGTAACTATGCATGCTAGTATATTCAATTAAGGTAAAAATAGGAAATTACTCGGTAAAAATCAGGTTTTTCAAAAAATAGTCTGTGTACGCACTCGTCACCTCGCGTACACGATTCTCACATATTAAAATCAGTACCAAATCCTAAGGGCAATTTCCCCCACAAAAGTTAAGGCAAACCACTTACCTCGAACCAAGCTCAATCAATCAATAGCAATGCTCTTCCCGCGAATATCCGGCTCCAAATGGCCCAAATCTAGCCAAAATCAATACATACCATAAAAATAGCTATAAGAGACTAATCAAGTCAATGAAATCAAAGCTAAAGCGAGAATTTAGGAAATCGTCCCCAAAAAGCCTCCTGTCCCCACGTCTTAGAAACGGGTAAAAGTCACAAAATACGAACACTCATTCACTCAAGAGTCTAACCATTCAAGAATTACACGAATCCAACCTCAAATCGTCTTCCTAAACTCGAAATTATAGCCTATGAAGTTTATACCCTTTTCCCCCAAATTTCCAACTCAAATCCCTTATTAGAAGACAAAATAATGATAGATTCATAAAATATAGCCCAATCCGAGTTATAAACACTTACCCCAACAATCTTCTTGAAGAAATTTCGAAAAATCGCCTCACACCGAGCTCTAAACTCCCAAAATCGAAAATGGGAAATCAACCCTCGAAATCGTATTTTCTGCCTAATAAACTCGCTTCTGCAAGCCTTCAACCGCGCCTGCAGAAAACCTTCGCAGGTGCGAAAATCACTTATGAGGTCTAGGTCTGCATCTGCGGACAAGGGTCGCTTCTGCGAGCCCGCATCTGCACTCCTCTTCCGCTTCTGCGTGTCCGCCTCTGTGGAACTATGGCCGCACCTGCGATCCCAGCTGGGCGGGTCCAAATCCGCTTTTGCAGCTCCATGGCCGTTTCAGCGGCGCCGCACTTGCGATCCAAAATGTGCAGGTGCGATTACACCATATGAACTTAGTTGAGCCCTCAAATAATGCCAAACAATGCTAAAAACACAATTCAACCTCCGAATCAAACTTAAAGAACTTGAAACTTCCAAATTCGACAATCAATATTGAAACCTATCAAACCACGTCCGACTGACCCCAAATTTTGCACATAAGTCATAATCAACCTTAGGAACCTAATCCAACTTCCGGACTTGGAATCCGACCCCGTATCAATAAGTCCACTATCGGTCAAAATCTCCAAAACTTTGAATTTTGTCATTTCAAGCCTAAATGAGCTACCGACCTCCAAGACATAATCCGGACACGCCCCTAAGTCCAAAATCACCCAATGGAGCTAACAGAACTGACATAACTCCATTTTGGAGTTTTATTCACATAGTTCTGACTATGGTCAAAATCCTAAGACTTAAGCTTCCGTATAGTGATCCGCTCCCATTTCCACTCTGGAATCTCTAACTTTTGAAGCAACCCACCTGGCCGCCGATGCTCATACTTCACCTTCTGGAAATTTAGGCATCGAGTCACATACTCCACTATGTCCTTCTTCATCCTCCTCCACCAGTAATGCTGCCTCAAGTCCAAATACATCTTCACGGCACCCGAATGAATGGAGTACCGCAAGCTATGAGCCTCCTCAAGAATCAACTCACGCAAACCATCTATATTAGGCACACATAGCCTGCCCTGCATCCTCAATGCGCCATCATCCCCAATAGTGACCTCCTTAGAATCACCGTGTTGGACCGTGTCTTTAAGGACAAGCAGATGAAGGTCATCATATTGACGCTCCCTGATACGATCTTAAAGAGAAGACCGAGAGACCATACAAGCCAATACTCGACTCAGCTCAGAAATATTCGACTCACAAACTGGCTGGCTAAGGCTTGAACATCCAAAGCTAAGGGTCTCTCTGTTATTGGAAGATATGCTAAACTCCCCAAACTCTCCGCCAGGCGACCCAAAGCATCGTTCACCACATTGGCCTTCCCCGGGTGATACAAAATGGTGATACATAGTCCTTAAGTAGCTCCAACCACCTCCGCTGACGCAAATTAAGATCCGTTTGCTTGAACAAATGATACAAAGTTTGATGATCGGTGTAAATCTCACAAGGAACACCGTACAAGTAGTGTTGCTAACTCTTCAAGGCATGAACAATAACTTCTAACTCAAGGTCGTGGATAGGATAGTTCTTCTCATGCACCTTCAGCTTTCTGGACGTGTATGCAATCACCCTACCGTCCTGCATCAACACCATGCCAAGACCAATCCGACGCATCACAATATATAGTGTAGGACCCTGAACCTGTAGGCATCACTAATACTGGGGCTGTAGTCAAAGTTGTCTTGAGCTTTTGAAAGCGCTCCTCACACTCCTCTATCCACCTGAACGGAGCACCCTTATAGGTCAGTCTGGTCATAGGTGCTGCAATAGATGAAAATCCCTCTACAAAGCGACAATAATACCCCACCAAACCAAGAAAACTATAGACCTCCATAGTTGATGACAGTCTAGGCCAACTCTGCACCGCCTCCACCTTCTTCGGGTCGACCTTGATCCCATCACTCGACACTACATGACCCAAGAATGCCACTAAGTCTATCCAAAACTCACACTTTGAAAATTTTGCATACAACTTTTTTTCTCTCAAAGTATGAATCACAGTCCTCAAGTACTGCTCATGATCCTCCCGAGTCCGGGAGTACACCAGAATGTCGTCAATAAACACAATGACGAAGGAGTCAAGATAGGACCGGAATACACTGTGTATCAAATGCATAAAAGTTGTTGGGGCGTTGGTCATCCCAAAATACATAACAAGAAACAAATAATGACCATACCGGGTCCTTAAAGTAGTCTTCGGGATATCTGGCTCCCGAATGTTCAACTGATGATAGTCTGAACGTAACTCAATCTTGGAAAACACCTAGCACCCTGTAACTAACCAAATAAGTCATTAATACGAGGCAATGGGTACCTGTTCTTCCCTGTAACTTTGTTTAGCTGGTGATAATCAATACACATACGCATAAAACCATCCTTTTTCTTCACAAACAAGACCGAAGCACACCAAGGTGACACACTGGGCCAAATGAAGCCCTTATCAAGCAACTCCTGCAATTGCTCCTTCAACTCCTTCAACTCAGAAGGAGACATATGGTATGGGGGAATAGAGATGGGCTGAGTGCCCGGAAACAAATCAATGCCAAAATCAATATCTCTATCGAGCGGCATGCCTGGAAGATCAGCTGGAAACACATATGGAAAGTCCCTCACTACTGGAATTAACTCAATTGTAGGGGTACCAAAATTGACATCTCTCACATAGGCTAAATACACGTCACACCACTTCTCAACCATTCGTTGAGCCTTAAGAAATGAAATAACTCTGCTAGGAGTAACTCTAAGGTACCCCTCCACTCTAATCGCGGTAATCCTGGCATAGCCAGCGTCATGGTCCCAGCGTGACAATCAAGAATATCATAATGGGGCGACAGCTAGTCAATGCCCAAGATAACATCAAAGTAACATGTTGAGTAATAATAAATTGGCTATGGTCTCAAAACCACTAAGATCAATCAAACACGACCGATACACGCGGTCCACACAAAAGAATCTCCCATAGGAGTAGACACATAAATAGGGGAACTCAAAGAGTCTCGAGATACGCCCAAATATGGGGGGAAAATAAGAGGACACAAAGGAATACTTAGAACCTGGGTCAAATAATATCAACGCAACTCTATGAAAGACTTGAACAATAACTGTAATGACAGAGTTGGAAGCAACTACCTCTGTACGAGCCGGAAGAGCACAATATTTGGCCTGGAATACCCATTTAGGGCAACCTCGACCTCCCTAACCTCCACCTCGAGTTGGGTGAGCAGGAGGGGCGGTAGCTGGTGCTGGAATCATAGTCTGAGGACCCGGTGGAGCACGTGATGGCTGAGAAGTCTATAGAGGTGCACCCCTCCAAAGTCTAGGGAAATCCCTCACCATATAGCGAGTGTCGCCACACCCAATAAAAACCCTCGGAGGGCGTGTTTGTTGTGACTGACTCGTGCCAGGTCTGCTGGACTGGCCGCTAAAAGAACCCCAAGCAGAAGGCACACTAGATACTGTCGGTGCATAAGAAATCTCATGGGGCCTAGAGGGGCTGGAACACCACTGGCAGCTGGAAGAGCTGAATGAATAGGGCGACTCATATAACCCCTACCATGCCGAACTGCATCTGGGGAACAAGTACCACTATAAGTTCCAGACTCTCGAGACCTCTTGGCCTCCCTCTCCTCTCTGTCCCAGGAAAGCATGCCCTCCAATCTCCTGGCAATACTCACAACCTGCTGATAAAAGATATCCATCTCCAACTCCTTTTCCATACTGATCTGGATGCTAGGTTGGAGTCTCTCAATGAAGCGATGAACCCTCTCCCGATCCGTGGCAACCAAGGTCGGTGCATGTCGGTCCAAATTACTGACATGGACTGCATACTCTAACACAGTCATAGCACCGTGGCACAACTGGTCAAACTCCATGCGTCGTGAATCCTTGAGGCTCTGAGGGGCATACTCTCTCAAAAACATGTCCAAGAACTGAGTTCATGTAAGTAAGGTTGCCTCGTCCAGACTAGTCAACTCATAAGCACACCACCACTGATAGGTTGCTCATCTAAGCTGGAAGGTGGTAAAAGCAACCCCACTCGTCTCCGCTACGCCCATAGTACGGAAAATAAAATGACACTCCTCCATAAAACCCTGAGCATCATCTGTAGCCAATCTGCTTAAGGTAGTGGGTGGTACTTCTTATACCTCCCAAGTCTAAGCAGCTTTGCCTTAGAAGCGGTTGTCCTAGTTTCGTGTTGAACTGGAGCTACCGGCTGCATAGGAATGAACTTTGGGGCCTAATCAACTTGGACCCTCTACCCAGGAGTACGGGCTCCGGGAGTTTGAGCCCCTCCCCCAGCCTCAGATGTGGCGGGAGCTAATGGAAACAATCTAGCCTGAGCTAAGGTGCTGAACATGCTCATGAACTGGGCTAAAGTATCCTGGACGGCTGGTGCATCAATAGGCACCTCTGGTGCCTATCCTCCAGCTGGAGCTGCTGGGGGCTCCTCTATCGCAGCTCGTGTGGGTGTTCTGGCTGCACTGCGTGGTCATCCTCTACCCCGGCCCCGGCCTCTGGCGGCTCTAGCAGGGGGCACGGGTGCCTAGTCATCAGATCTCCCAGTATGGTTCCTCTCCATCTCTGAGAAATAATAGAATAGAGAAGTTTATTATTTCATCCCAATAACTCATACGATAGGGAATTAAAAGAAGTATGATTGTTCCTAACAGTTTTTTAGCCTCTCGAAGATGAGTACGGACGTCTCCATACCGATTTGCGAGACTCTAATAAACCAACTTATGCCTCACAACTCCTATGAACCTAGAGCTCTGATACCAACTTGTCACAGCCCAAACATCCCTTTGAACCACGTCGTGACGGCACCTAGTCTCTATGACTATGTAAGCCTAACAATTCACATAACATACTAATATAAAAAAACAAGTTTAACTTCTAACTGCAATAGATACTGAATAAACAAAAATGATGCCGCTCGGCATGAATAATAACCAAACTCTACTTACACAGCTTTCCCGAAACCCGGAATGTCATGAGTCACAAGATATAGAAAGTAATTAACATCTCGATACACCAGAGTCTAGTAAAAAAAATACAGAAAGTGTTTGACACGGGGAAGAATAAAAGGGGACTCCAAAGTCTGCAGACGCCGCAGATATACCTTGAACTCTCCAACAGCTGCCTCAAACTCATGGATATTGCAGTTGATAACGAGCACCTGAATCTTCACACAAAACATGTGCAGAAGAGTATCATGAGTACACCACAATTGGTACCTAGTAAGTGCCGAGCCTAACCTCGGTCGAGTAGTGACGATGTCAGGTATGAACCACTGGTATATAATAATAAAAATAGGAGAATAAGAAGTATAATAAGAGACTAGGGTTCAACAAAAGAAAACACAATGAAGTAACGGAACAGTACACGAAAATAAGCAACAGGGGATCTCTCGAGATACTGTCTCATAGTCCCAAAAGTAAATATACAGGGAGAACTCCCAAGATACCATCTTATAGTCTCAAAAGTAAATGTGCAGGGGGATCTCCCAGGATACCGTCCCGTAGTCCCAAAGTAAATATGCAAAGGGATCTCCCGGGATACCGTCCCGTAGTCCCAAAGTAAATATGCAGAGGGATCTCCCGCGATATTGTCCCGTAGCCCCAAATTTAATATGCATGGGGGATCTCCCGGGATACCGTCCCATATTCCCAAAGTAAATACACAACGCAATCAATTTCAGACGATAAGTACAGCAAGAGAATCTACGATTTAGACTAGGTACAAGTCGGGAACAGAAGAGGGAAATTGATAGGCATGCTGCAAGGAGTTCAATTAAGTAATTAAGGCACAAAAACAGGTTATTCTAAGCTAACAGGGTAACTACACATGCTAGTATGTTCAATTAAGGTAAAAACAGGAAATTACTCGGTAAAAATCAGGTTTTTCAAAAAATAGCTCGTGTATGCACTCGTCACCTCGCGTACACGGTTCTCACATAGTAAAATCAGTACCAAATCCTAAGTGTAATTTCCCCCACAAAAGGTTAGGCAAGCCACTTACCTCGAACCAAGCTCAATCAATCGATAGCGATGCTCTTCCCACGAATATCCGGCTCTGAATGGACCAAATCTACCCAAAGTCAATTACATACCATAAAAATAACTATAAGAGACTAATCTAGTCAATGAAATCTAAGCTAAAGCGAGAATTTAAGAAATCATCTCCAAAAAGCCCCTCGAGCCCACGTCTCAGAAATGGGTAAAAGTCATAAAATACGAACACCTATTCACTCACGAGTCTAACCATACAAGAATTGCTCGAATCTAGCCTCAAATCATCTTCCTAAACTTGAAATTATATCCTATGAATTTTCTACCATTTTCCCCCAAATTTCCAACTCAAATCCCTAATTAGAAGAAAAAACTAATGATAGATTTATGAAATATAGCCCAATCCGAGTTATAATCACTTACCCCAACAATCTTCTTGAAGAAATCTCGAACTATCGCCTCACACCGAGCTCTCAAACTCCCAAAATTGAAAATGGGAAATCAACCCTCGAAATTGTATTTTGTGCCTAGTAAACTCGCTTCTGCGAGCCTTCAACCGCACCTTCGGTACCACACCTGCGGAAAACCATCGCAGGTGCGAAAATCACTTATGATGGATGGGTCTGCATCTGCGGACAAGGGCTGCTTCTGCGAGCCCGTATCTGCGCTCCTCTTCCACTTCTGCGTGTCCGCCTCTGCGGAACTATGGCCGCACATGCGGTCCCAGCAATGCAAGTCCAAAGCCGCTTTTGTGGCTCCATGGCCGCTTCTGCGACGCTGCACCTGCGATCCAAAGTGCGCAGGTGTGATTACACCAGGTGCAGCAGCTTCAGCAATTGCATAAGTCCAATATCTCATCTGTTAAGCATCTGAAACACACTCGAGACCCCCCCCCAGACCTCAACCAAACATACCAATCAGCCCTAAAACACCATATGAAGTTAGTCGAGCCCTCGAATCACACCAAACAACCGCTAAAAACACAATTACACCTCCGACTCAAATTTAAAGAACTTGAAACTTCCAAATTCGACAATCGATGCTTGTCACACCTCCTTTTTACACCCCCCCTCCCCCCGTGTAAGAAAGGGTAATAAGGGAGTTTTTTCACTTTAAGTGACATTATTCGAATTTGGAATTTATTTTAGTTTTCAGAGTCGCCACCCTGATTTTTGACGATGTTCCGGGACACCGTTTTATTGAAATCCCAAATCGACGAAATTTAGACTCTGTTTTAAGTTGTCTGTGACCAGAAATCCGAGTAAGGAATTCTATAAACCCGGGAGAAGGTGTTAGGCATTCCCGAGTTTCGTGGTTCTAGCACGATCGCTTAACTATTAATATTTGGCCTAAGTTATCAGATTATTTACGTATTTTAGCCTATTGTGCATTTAAATTTTGACCGCTTTTAGTATTTGTGGATTTATCTTGAAACAAGTCATGATGACGTGCACTTGTTTGTTTTTTTGGGACATGTTATAACTGCGCCACATGAAATGCACCCGCAATTACAACATGTGATTTTTATAAACGTTTTGAGTTAGAGTCGGGGACATGAGTTGCCCCACCCGAGTGTAGATTATATAACCATGAATATGGTCATGACGGTTAAAATACCTATTTTGAGGCGATCTTTGATTATTCTCTAAATCTTGGAATTTTTACCTAAAGGTGTATTTTTTATTTTATTTTTAGCTTATGGGATATGTATATAAACCAGTTCGGATATTTATGGATTTATCTTTAGGACAAGTCACGATGGCGTGCACTTGTTGTTTTTTTCTTTTGAACGCATCGCAACCACATCACATGAAATGCACCCGTGATTGCTATGTAAGATTTTATTAATGTTTGAAGTAAGTGTCGGGGGCACGAGTTGCCACACCCGAGTGTAGGTTATGGTTGTTTGAGATAATAATCGGTTATTTACTAAATTTCAAACTAAAAGGTATTTTCAACCTAAAGGATATGTAAGAGATTGTTTGAACCTAAATTCACTTAGTTTAAAGGATAAGATGTTTGGGCTATGGCCATTTTTAGCCTAAGTTATTTAACCCTTTCGGCCAATCCTAGTTTTAGGCTATTTTTTGTAAGAAGAGGAAAGCTATGTTACGCAACTAAAGCATGCTAACAAGGAAGGGTCTAAAATTACTTATTTACAAATCACACATTCAAAAAAGTCAAATAAACACATAGAACATTGACTGAAATAGTTTTATCAACTTCAAATGACCTAAACTCATACTTTTTGATATAAACATTGAGTTCTACATATTTTTGTAAATTCTGGAATCTGAAGAACACGAGATGAATATGATGAGAAAATACTTTGAATAGCAAATTCATATTTATATATATACTTCAAAATTTCTTTGATCTAAAAGTAGTCATTTTCAGAACTTCAATAGGTATTTACGAGGTCATTTGGACAGGTTAATTTGAACGCAAAATTGTAAGAAAAGATTTAGAGAGGGTGCTTTTGAATTTTCAATCAAATCTGAATACTTAAATGATTAACGTATGAAACTTTGTATTTAAATTTGAGAATAAACAGCCTTGAGGGTAAGGGCTTTTCGCATTTTTCCAAGCCTAATGGATCGTGCGCAGGCTATTTCAAGCCCTGACGGGCCATTATCAATGGCTTGGCCCATTTTAAACTTTCCAGAATTGCCATATTTGAGTCCAGTGTACTCAAAACAAATCTGGAGCTAATTATACATATTTTTTCGGAAAAATTATATACATACTGAAGGGAAGGACTGCTAATACAATAAATATAATGTCCAGTCTTATATTACAATGATTATTACAATCCGAAACGAAATTACAACTTCTACTAAAAATACATTTTTCTAGATAAAAGAGAACTGAAAATTAAAGCTTCTAAATTGGTTGCTCCAACTTGGGTTCTCTATGACTATTCACTTGTGCCTCCATTTGCAATTTCTGAACACCCAAATAGGCAGGTGTGTTATGCATCCTTCAGAGCAAATCTGACTATTAAGGGGTCAGATCTGACTCTAATGATGCTATACTACATAGTACCAAAAAGAACATTTTTTATGCATTCTTCCTGGAATGAACCTGATCATGAAAGAGACCGGATTCAATTCCAGTGATACCACCCTATTAGACACGACAAATTTCATCAAGTATCCATACAAAGACTTTGACTACTCTAGGCATTTTTTAAGGAGTGAATCTGATCATTTGGGGGTTCAAATTCCCTGCCTTAATGCCTTTTCAACCATACAATTTGTACCCATAAAAAGGGCGTAATTTCAGTAAGTAACTAATGTTTGTGCACTATTCTGGGGTAAATTTGACCATTAGAAGGTCAAATTCATCTGCCCTAGTGCATATTATCTCAGTAAGGCTGAGGCAGACACAAAGCAAACATCCAGCCCATTCTTATGGATACTAACAACACAAAATTCATAGTCTAAACACAAAGACAGAAACCAAACTATACCAACAAAATAACTTCAAAAGATGACAAATACATCAGGTTCATCTACCCATAAAGCTAACTGATATGTTAAGCATACCCTTGAATGTTTGATCATTACATTTCAGATTTTTCATACAAAAGGAAGAAGAAAGAAATTTCAGTTACGAAAGAAATAACAGATTAACACAGCAAATAGAAGAAAAAGATTCAAATCTGAAAATTTTATTAAGAGTGAATCATTACATACCTTTTCAAAGAGAAAGATAACAAAAACTTGACCAAATAAAGGTCAAGCAAAAGATGGCAGTTAGCAAGAAGAAGAAAACCCCCAGCAGCAGCAAACAGAAAACCCAAAAACCAAACAGCCCAGCTGGAATCGACCTAGAAGTTTGAATATGAATACTTAAAACTCCCAAAAATGAGAATCCCAAAGAATAAACAAAAGCTGAGAACCAAGCAATATGTTGATGAACTTTTGTTCAAGGGAAATCAGATTTTTTCTCTTTGTTGTCTACTAATATTTTGAAAATTTGTTTGTGAGCAGCAACTGCTATGATTTTCTATGTTTTCAGATGTTTTTCAGTAGTAAAGGTCTATTTTTTCAGTAGTAAAAGTGTTTTTAGTGGTAAAAAATGTGTGTATATATAGGGGTTTTAGGATAGGATATTCTCAGCATATTCCCTATCCTAAATGAGCTGAAAAGGGTACAGGTACAGCTTTCAACCCTATCCTTTTGGGACAGTTGTACCTTCCAGAACATTTCAGCCCTTGAAATTACCCTTTTATCCCTAAAATATCTGATTTCCTGATATTTCTTTAATCTAGAAGGTTCTTGGATTGTTATCCCAAGATTCCCTTAATTGAAAATCCTATACTATCCTTAAAACATCCTAGAATTACTCTTTTAGTAATCGAGGGATAGTGTTAAGTTATTAGGTTGATTAACTTAATCTTTTAAATTAGTACTAGTGCTAATGAAATTGATTTAAGTTAGTTACTAGAAGTTGAAATTACTTAAGGGTGCGACTAAGTGAATCATTTGTTCTTAAACTTAGTTAATTGAATAATTGATCTTAACTAGTTATCTAGGACTTATATCAACTAAGTTGTTAGATTAATTCTTTTACCTTTTGATTTTTTTAAATTAGGTCTACTAGTTAAGTGTGACTAATTCCTCATTGCCTAATTAATTTACTCAAGTTGACTAACATTTGAATTAAAATCAGTAGTTAATTGAATTAATTGGTTTGAACAATTTCATTAGGTGTAATTCGGCTTATCTATTAACTCTAGTCAATTGAGTGATTAATTCTTTAAAGCCGAACTTCAACCTATTTTGATCATTCTAGGGTCTTAGCTCGATTAAAGAAAGTTAGTTAGGTTAATCATTAGGTATTAACTAATTTTATTCTGATTTAGTTGATTACATTAGTACTATACCTTTAATGAAGTTGGAAGCCAATCTTCTTTAAGAGGTGGGGCTAGGTAATTAACTAATTTAAATTATTTAGTTCAAGTCCCTAGACTTAGGTTAATTATACTATTATTTATTTCAGTTTCAAATGTACACTTAATTAGTCGAGTATAATTATCTCTATATTACCTAATTAATAATTACCTAATCAATTAATTTAGGTGGATGATTAACTTTTAGATCATACTAAAATCAGAAGACAAGTTAGGGTAAATATATATATTATCAAGTTTAGGTTTGAACCCAATTCAAAAAATCAACATAGAATCTAAAAATCAGAAACTAAGCTATAGCAGGGAATCAGTTAATCGGATCCCTAAAATCCTAATTGATTGATGATCAATCAGCAACTATAATGAACCCCTACGCAATGATCAATCAAGGACAACTAAATCTAGAAATAGTTATCATTCGAGAATTGCTACACCTAATCCACACACACATGAAAGCAACATTGAAATCCAAATTAATCAACAGAAACAGTTACACATATACAGGATATGATTTCATTTAGAAACTTAAGACTACCTTCAGTTAATCAAACAGTATTAAACATTGTTTAGGAAACCAAACAGAAAATTTATGAAGCCTAATCGATTAATTTAACTAAGAAACAGTGATTTCAGAAGCAATTTCAATGCTAACCTAGGCGATTTATTTAATAAGAGTGATGAAAAGAGAGAAAGGAGAAGGGTACCAGTGTTAGTAGGAACTTGGCCGGACTCCGGCGGCTTTTTGGGTTCGGTCATTCTTAGATCTGAAATAGGTCGCGGTAGGGTCGCCTTTTGGGGAAAATAATGGTGGGATGTGGTTGAGTGGGAGGTGAGGACCGCCTGGTGAGAATTTGTGGTTGATTGGTTGAGCCCCGCCGCCAGTGGGCGATTTTCGGTCGGCAGAGCAAGGTGGGAGACGCGGGGCTGTGAGGGGTTAGAGAGATAGACGAGAGAGAAGGTGTGTGTGGGTGTTAGACTTTGGCGTATGGGGGGTAGGGGTAACGTTTGGACATTTAAATATTTAGGGTTTGGGGAGTTCCCAACCGTTTGATCTATTTTGATCAACGGCTGGGATTCGTTCATTAAATGAAACGGGGTCGTTTGGGTAGTGTAGGGGGTTGGCCGGGTAATGGGGTTGGGCCTGGGTCGTTGTAGTGTAGAGATAGGTTTGGGCTTGGGTCATTTGGCCCAATCCGGTTTGCTTAACACTTTAGGCTTAATTAAACTTAATTAATCTAATTAAAAGCAACCTAATTAAATTCAAAAATTTAACAATCAATTTTGTCCTTATTTTGTCTAATTATAGGCTAATTAGGAATAAAACAATTAATTTAATACTCCTAAGTAAATCTATAGTTTTTAAGATAAAAAATGATTAATTTTAGCAATTAGTTATTAAAACTACATTACATTAAATAATTATCATTCGTTCGTTATTTAATTCAATTATTTATAAATAAATTCGTAATTCTTTGATAATAATGATGCACCTAATTATGCAATTTAAAATAATTTTAAAAGACGAATTATGAATATGCAAATGCAAAACAATTCACAATTAATCACTAAAATTCAACAAAATTTGTAAAATTAATTTATTATATTGAATTTTGTAGGAGTATATGGTGGGTGAAAAATCACGTGCTCACAATGCTGAAACCTATCAAACCACGTTTGATTGATCCCAAATTTTGCATACAAGTCATAAGCAACCTTACAGACCAACTCCAACTTCCGGACTTGGAATCTGACCCCGATATCAACAAGTCCACTATCGGTCAAAATCTCCAAAACTTCGACTTTTGTCATTTCAAGCCTAAATGAGCTACCGACCTCCAAAACACAACTTGGACACGCCCCTAAGTCCAAAATCACCCGATGGATCTAACGGAATCGACGGAACTCCATTTTGAAGTCGTCTTCACACAGTTCTGACTATGGTCAAAATCCTAAGACTTAAGACTCTGTTTAGGGACTAAGTGTCCCAAAACACTCAGAAACCATGACCAACACCTCCCAGCAAGACACATAAGCAGAAAAAGATACGGGGAAAGAAGTAAACAGGGGATCGAGGCTATAACTCACAAAATGACTGGCCGAGTCATTACATCCTCCCCTTATTAAAATAATCTTTCGTCCTCGAATGAGTATAGATACATACCTGAAGCAGTGAAAAGATGAGGATATCGACTGGGCATATCCTGATCGGTATCCCAAGTCACCTCCTCGACCGGCTGACCCCTCCTCTGCACCTTCACGGAAGCAATGTTCTTTGACCTTAGCTTTCTGACCTACTTATACAAATATCCACTGGCTCCTCGACATAAGATAGATCCTTGTACAACTGGAGTGAGCTGAAATCCAATACATGAGCCGGATCACCGTGATACTTTCGGAGCATAGAAACGTGGAATACCAGATGAACTCCTGCTTGGCTAGGAGGTAAGGAATTCTCATAAGAAATCTCCCCACACTCCTCAACACCTCAAAAGGGCCAATGTATCTTGGGCTCAGCTTGCCCTTCTTCCCGAACCTCATAACACCCTTCATAGGTGATACCCGGAGAAAGACCCACTCTCCAACCATGAATGCTACATCGCGAACCTTTCGGTCCACATAACTCTTCTGTCTGGACTGGCTTGTGCGAAGTCGATCCTGAATTACCTTCAACTTATCCAGGGCATCCTAGACCAAGTTTGTACCCAACAATATGGCCTCCCCCTCCTCGAACCAACCCACTAGGGACCGACACCGCCTACCATACGGAGCCTCATATGGTGCCATCTGGATGCTCAACTGATAACTATTGTTGTTGGCAAACTCCACAAGTGGCAATAACTGATCCCACGACCCTGCAAACTCCACCATACACACATAGAGATTATCCTCTAATATCTGAATAGTGCGCTCAGGCTGTCCGACCGTCTGAGGGTGAAATGATGTGCTTAGCTCCACTCGAGTATCTAACTCATGTTGTACGGCCCTCTAGAACTGTGATGTAAACTGCGTAGCCCGGTCAAAGATGATAAATACCGGTACACCATGAAGCCTGACGATCTCGCGGATGTAGATTCGAGCCAGATGCTCGGAAGAATACGTAGTCATCACATGAATGAAATGAGCAGACTTTGTCAGCCTATCCACAATCACCCAAACCGCATCAAACCTCTCTTGAGTCTGTCTGAGTCCAACAACGAAATCCATAGTGATCCGCTCTGATTTTCACTCTGGAATCTCTAACTTTGGAAGAAACCCACCTGGCCGCCGATGCTCATACTTCACCTACTGGAAATTTAGCCACCGAGCCACATACTCCACTATGTCCATATTCATCCTCCTCCACCAGTAATGCTGCCTCAAGTCCTAATACATCTTCGCGGCACCCGGATGAATGGAGTACCACGAGCTATGAGCC
Source organism: Nicotiana paniculata (assembly GCA_005239505.1). Classification (NCBI taxonomy): domain Eukaryota; kingdom Viridiplantae; phylum Streptophyta; class Magnoliopsida; order Solanales; family Solanaceae; genus Nicotiana; species Nicotiana paniculata. The sequence goes on from ML320313.1 coordinate 50,485, forward strand.
TCCTGAAGAATCAACTCACGCAAACCATCTACATTGGGCACACAAAGCCTGCCCTGCATCCTCAATGAGCCATCATCCCCAATAGTGACCTCCTTAGAATCACCGTGTTAGATCGTTTCTTTAAGGACAATCAGATGGGGGTCATCATACTGACACTCCATGATACGATCATAAAGATAAGACCGAGATACCACACAAGCCAATACTCGACTTAGCTTAGAAATATCCAATCTCATAAACTGGTCGGCTAAGGCCTGAACATCCAACACTAAGTGTCTCTCTGTTATTGGAAAACATTCTAAACTCCCCGAATTCTCCGCCCGGCGACTCAAAGCATCGGCCACCATATTGGCCTTCCCCGGTTGGTACAAACTCCTCGCCCCTATGAGGGTGACCAGCTGACATAAAGTTGTCTTGTCTTGTACACATCATGATATTTAACACGCAAAATATAGCGCGATTAAATAGTATGTTATGTGTGCATTTAGCGCGGTTAAAAACTACGCTAATTATGTGTGTTTTCTTGTCGAACTGAAAAGGCTGACCAACTGACATAAATTTGTCTTGTCTTGTACACATCATGATATTTAACACGCAAAATATAGTGTGATTAAATAGTACGTTATGTGTGTATTTAGCGCGGTTAAACACTACGTTATGTGTGTTGTCTTGTCGAACTGAAAAAGCTGACCAGCTGACATAAAGTTATTTTATCTTGTACACATCATGATATTTAACACGCAAAATATAGTGTGATTAAATAGTACGTTATGTGTGTATTTAGCGCGGTTAAACACTACGTTATGTGTGTTGTCTCGCCTATAAATAACGGGCTCATTCTAGTTATTTTGTGTGCTCAAAAATTACTAATAACAAATATTTCATTAAAAGTAAGGTTTTTTTAACGTACAAATGTCTCAACCTCTTCGCACACCAAGGTGCAAGTATGGAAAAAGATGCATGATGCAATCTTTTTGGGACAGTGGTGAAGTTGGACGCCGCTACTGGCACTGTGTGAACCAGTTTTACAAGGTTCCCGACGAACCTATTTGCGATTTTGAGGAATAGGCACCTCCTGCATCTGCGTATGTGGGGTCAACTCATCTCGCCTGTCCCAAATATCCATCTGCGCATTAAGGCATTCCATAAATGTGTCGTCTGCCCTGGACCGATCATCCCTCTACTAATGTAAAGCATGCCAGATAGGCTGCCTCAGTATAGACTGCGGTAGGCCAAACTAACGAAGCACCCGCTCGGAGGCATGATGCTCGACAATATCGAGGCATATGATCGGGACAGAAGTCCTCCAAATATGTCGGTCGGACGAGCAATAAGCTGAAGTGTACCGATCAACTCCTCGCTGTACGGCGTCCAGATGAACTATCAAATAAGAACACAAACCGTGAGTATGCGCATCTATACCAGGTAAGTTTAGGTAGATATTCACCTGTGCGCCCTCCAGCAGATCCAACACATCACTGCAGAGGGGGAGATTATGATGGGCATCATACTCTCGTGCAAGTGTACGGTGGAGAACCCACCTCCTGGATAGAGGGAGAAATGGAGGTGCTACAGTAACAGGTAGCTGTGGTAGAGGTGGCTGAAACTGCAGAAATTGCTCTATACAAAGTTGACGTAAGGTATAAGATTAATTCTAACTAGGTAGAGTTGTAACTAATGAACATATTATTTGAATATGTTGTCACCTGTAGAAGCGGTAGAAAGCCACAAACGTCTCTCTGTGTTCCCATGCAATCCCGGCACATCTTCCTGTACAAGTATGCGAGGATAGCACCACCCCAGCTGTAAATGATTGTATCCTCGAACTGCTCAATATGATGAAGAAAACGGAGGCTCACTAGGTTCCCCGAATTGTTCGGGAACAAGACCCCCCCTCCAAATAGAAGGAGCAACAACCTCGTATATCGTACAATATCCTCCTCTGCTGACTCGGCGGTGATAGTCTCGTGGATTTNTGATAGTCTCGTGGATCTGCTCCAGGTACTCTCTAATAGGGTTCAACTGCATACGACTGGCACCAGACGATACAGTCTCGTCCTGTGGCATGAAATCCGTGAGCCAGTGCAGAATATCCCAATAATCCTCCCGCGAATAATATCCCATGGCCATAGGCAGTAAAATGAACCCATCAGCGGGCAGGCCATATAAAACCTCAGCGTCCTGCAGCGTGATGGTGGCCTCACTGATGGGCAGGTGGAAAGTGTGTCTCCGGTGGCCACCGCTCAATCAATGCCGTGATCAAAGCCTAGTCGAGCTGTATCCGGTCGATCTCTATAATCCTATAAAATCCCAACTCCTCCAAGTACTGGACTACACGGGGATGTAGAACTCTATCCCTCAAAAAGTCCCACAAGTCATCCACTCTCCTAGCGCGGAAAGTCTGCGTCAGTAACTGTCCGTCCCATATAAAATCGGATCTATGCTGGCCCTGTACGACTAATAGATCAAACGACCGAGGGCCGGGATGTATGGGCGCGTCCATGTCGTCAACTATATATTAAAACAACATTAATTGTATGTTTAATCTGTAAATTAAATAATAAGTTTTTGAGATACACAAATTTTAGAGTTATACAATATTTATACCTATGGGTTCCAAGCTCGATATTTGAGTCCCAGTAGCACCAAACTATCATTAATAATTATGTGTGTCAAATTCAA
>MDKI01138739.1:0-83368 GCA_005239505.1 Nicotiana paniculata
ATTAAAGCTCATAAAATGCGAGGTATATAATGCTTAAAATCACGAATTCTAGCCACTCATCACCATTCGATAGGAATATTGACTTTTATTAACTTGGTTCGGGCACCCAACCCATATTTATCCCACCATATCGTATGTCTCCAGTTGATTTGAAGGAGTTGATAAAATAGATGCAGGATTTGATTGATAAGAGGTTCATTAGACCGAATGTTTCTACTTGGGGTACGTCAGTATTCTTTGTAAAGAAAAAGGATGGTTCTATGAGGAAGTGCATTGATTATCGATAATTGAACAAGGTTACTATCAGGAACAAGTATATATTGCCTTGTATTGACGATTTGTTTGACCAACTTCAGGTTTCCAAGGTTTTCTCCAAGATTGACTTCAGATTTGGCTATCATCAGGTGAAGATTAAGGCTTCAGATGTCTCTAAAATGACCTTTAGGACTAGTTATGGTCATTATGAGTTCTTGGTATTGTCATTTCGTTTGACCAATGCTCCAGCGGCTTTCATGGACTTGATGCACCGAGTGTTCAAACCTTATTTGGATCTTTTATGATCATGTTCATTGATGATATTTTTATTTACTCCAGCAGTAGATATGAGCATGAGTAGCACTTGCAAATTGTACTCCAGACTTTGAAGGATCTTAAGCTTTATGCCATGTTATCGAAGTATAAGTTCTTGTTGGAATCAGGTACATTTTTGCGATGGCGTCAACGTATATCCTTAGACGATTTAGGTAGTTCAGAATTGGTTTAGACCTACTTCAACTACTGAGATCCAGAGTTTCTTAGGTTTGGCAGGCTATTATCGTCGGTTTGTTGAAGCTTTTCATCTATTGCAAATCCATTGACCAAGTTGACTCAAAAAGGTGCTCTTTTTAGATGGTTTTATGAGTGCAACGAAAGCTATCGGAAGCTTAAGGTTTCTTTGACTATTGCTCTAGTGTTGGTGTTGCCGATAGGTTCGGGGCCTTATACCGTGTATTGTGATTCTTCACGTATTGAGCTTGGTGTAGTTTTGATGCAGGATGATAGGGCGATTGCCAATGCAAATCATTAGTTGAAGAATCGTGAGAAGAATTATCCAGTTTATGATTTGGAGTTCGTAGCTATTGTACACGCACTCAAGATTTGGAGGCACTACTTTTATGTTGTGTCATGTGAAGTTTGCATTGATCATAAAAGTCTCAAACACTTGTCCAAGAAGAAGGATTTGAATTTGAGGCAAAAGAGGTGGTTGGAGTTGTTGAATGACTATGATATTACAATATTGTATCATTTAGGGAAGGTAAATGTGGTAAATGATGCCTAAGTAGAAAGACGAAAAGTATGGGTAGCCTTGCATTTATTCCAGCTAAGGAGAGGCCTTTGGCTATGGATGTTTAGGCCTTAGTTAAACAGAATTGTGAGATTCGATATTTCTTAACTTAGTAGGGTTCTTTCTTTTGTTGTTGCACAGTCTACCATGTTTCAGCGTATTAAGGCTCTCCGGAAAGATGATCCACACTTGTTGGTATTGAAGAGCGCGATGCAGAGAGGTGGTTCAAAGAATATTGTGATTGGAGAGGACGATGTTATACGACTTCAGGATCGGGTTTGTGTTTAATTATAGTTTAAGAGAATTGATTCTCCAAGACGCTCATATATTGCGATTTTTTGTTCATTCAGGTTTCACGAAGATATATCATGACTTGAAGAAGCATTAATGGTGGCGGAAGATGAAGAAAGACATTATTGGGCATGTTTCACGGTTTTTGAATTTCCAGCAACTGAAGTATGAACATTATAAATCAGGTGGATTGATCTAGAGGTTGGTTATGCTGGGGTGAAAGTGGGAGCGCATTACTATGGACTTTGCATTAGGGTTATCACGGACTTTGAGGAAATTTTATGCTATTTGGGTCAATGAGGACAGATTGAACAAGTCTGCACATTTTATTCTAGTGATGACTTCTTACGTAGAGAAGTTGAATTAGATCTACATTAGAGAAATTATTCGTTTACAAGTTTTCCCATTTGTATTATTTTTCACCGTGGAACTTAGTTCACATTGCATTTTTGGAGAGTTGTTCAGCGAGAAATGGGTATGCAGATGGAGGTCAGCACTATATTTCACCCGCAAACGGATGGTCAGTTTGAGCGGACTATCAGATCCTTGAGGATATGTAGAGAGCATGTGGTACTTATTTTGGAGGCCATTGGGATCAATTTTTACCATTGGTGGAGTTTGCCTACAACAACAACTATCAGTCCAGCATTCAGTTGGCGCCATATGAGGCTTTTACGGTAGGAAATGTCATTCTCCTATTGGTTGGTTGAGCATACAGAGGCTTGGATGTTAGGTACGAACATGGTTTGTGATGCCTTATCTAAGGAAAATTTGATTTAGGATCATCTTTAAACAACGCAAAGTACGCAAAAGAGTTATGCGGATAAGAAAGTCTGTAATGTAGTTTTTCTAGAGGGAGAGAAGGTACTTTTGAAAGTTTTGCCTATGAAGGGTGTGATGAGATTTAGGAAGGGAAAGTTTGTCTTGTGGTTCAATAGCCCGTTTGTGGTATTAAATAGAGTTGAGAAATTAGCTTATAGGCTTGCATTGCATCCTAGCCTAGTGGGGGTACATCCAGTATTTTGTGTTCTGATGCTTCAGAAGTATCATGAAGATAAGTCACATGTTCTGGACTCTGAGTCTCATATGAGGATTATATTTGTTTCTCTTTGTCCATTTGAGGGCCAATGCTTTTTTAGAGGTCGAGAATATAAGGATCTGAGAAGTCGTTTTGAGTTTTGGATTTTCGTTTCTAATTTAAAGCCTTAAATATATCCATTTGATGTTTAATAACTTTTTGTTTCAATATCCAAAAACTTTAAATGTGTTTTGCAAGAGAAATTCTAAATTTTAAATCTTCATACTATTTGATTTGAACACAGTCAATATTCTTAGTAAATTTTCAATATCCAAAAATAATGATCTCGGATCAGTATTTTGAAATTTTTGATTTGTTCGCATAATAATTTTAGACTTTTATGCATGTTTGGTTTGGGTTCTAGGTTACCCGAGGCTGTTTTGGCGCCTATAATTAAAATTTGAAAATTTGTACTTATAAACTTTAGGAATATTTTGTTGATGGTTGATTCTTGACTTTTTCTATTATTTTGATATTTTTAGCTTGCGAGAGAGTTTATGTTACGTTTATATACTTTTAGGGTATTTTTAAAAGGGCTCGAGTGAGTTTCCAATTAGTTTTTGGCATTTTTTATAAGTTTTGTTGTTGCTAGTGTTGTTGTTGTCGCATTTGCGACAATACGTTCGAAAATGTGAGGTTGTATTTGTCACAGTCGCCTCGCATTTGCGAGAATGAGGAAATCTCAGGTTGCATCGCATTTGTGATACTTTGTTCGCAAATACGAGGCTACATTTGCGAATGTCGGATCCTTTGCATTTGTGATGGCCTTGTCACATTTGCATATCTGCACCAATGTTGGTTTGCATTTGTGATGGCCTTGTCGCACTTACAATCAATAGTTTGTATTTGCAACATTTGCAGTTGGGATAAATAAGGGTTTTGGGATTAATTTGTTCTTCTCAATTTTCGAAACCTCGACTTCGTTAGGAGACAATGTTTGAGAAGATTTTCTTCCCAACTTCAAAGATTAGTGATTTTAACTTAGTTTTGATTATTTTTGTAAACTCTCATAGATTTTCACCCCTAAATTTAGGATTTCAATTAGGAGAAATAGGGTTTTGGGTAGTAACTTAAGAAGGTAAAATTTGGAGACTTAGACCTCAATTTGAGGTCGGATCTTGAACCAAATCACATATTGGACTTGGGGAAGAAGGGGTAATCGAGATTTGGTCTTGGTTTTGGATTTTGACCAAGTGAGTTTGGGTTGACTTTTTGTTGTTTTTTTCGAATATGTTAAAGATCAAACTTTTTAGTATTAGGATAATTCTTTAAGCTTGTTTTGATTTATTTAAGTATTATTTGACTAGTTCGAGTTATTTGGAGGCTTATCTTAAAGGAAAAGAGGTGTTGGATGGTTGAACTTGCTCTGGAAAGAGGTAAGTGTCATAGTTAACCTAGTCTTAAGGGAATTAGGTTGTAAATATTTTACTTGCTATTTGCTAAATGTGTTGGGGTGATGTATATGCAAGGTGACGAGTGTATAAGCATTGTCATGGTTTAAAGCATGTGGGTAAGACCATGCCTTATTCTCTTATGTTTTGTTCGTGTATTTGCTAATACCATGCCTTATTCTCTTATGTTATGTTGGATTGTGTGACCACTTGGTTATTCACTTGTTATTGGCCATGATTTGGGCTCTTGTCGAGATATATGAGTAAGACTGGCTCTTTGAATATTGAATTCCCTATTACATCTTGGTCATGTCCACCCTTTCCTTAATGAATTATGCTTATTTGTCCTATTTGATATTATATTATGAATTTTTCCATGTTTGATTGCTCGATGAGTATTTCCATATTAATTGGTATGTTGGATTGGGTTGCTCGCTGCAACATTATTATAATAGTATTGGGTTGCCCACCGCAACAATATGGCCATGGGATCGGGTTGCTCGCCGCAATTGTTTTGTGTTGGATTGGATTGTGCATAATAACAAATATGATATGTATTCTGGTAGTGTTTAATTTATGATCTTGTCTTCCTTGTTGGATTTAGCTGTGTTGTTCATGGATGTTATCCTTGTTGGTTTGAGTTGTTGAAAAAGGTTTGGTTGTATTATCTGGAAAGTGTGATTACTATTTCTTTTAGTTGATCATTTTACTATTTCTCGTCTTTATTCTTTTTGATTCTCTTGCCTTATCTCTTTGTTATTAATTGTACACGTTTATAAAGTAAGTGTCTTTCCATAGCTTCGTCACTACCTCATCGAAGTTAGGCTCGGTACATCTTATGTATATTTGGTCAGTTGTACTCATACAACACTTCTTATGTAGATTCAAGCATTGGTCCCAACGAGTCTCCAGAGGTGCTTAGCTTAGATACTTTAGAGACTCAAGTTAGTGCCACATATTTCGTCGCATGCCTTGAAGTCACCTTCTTTTATCTTTATAATTGTTCACATTTTTCAGACAGTACTGTATTCATTTCAAACATGTATTTAGCACTCTTTAGAGCTTATGCACTCACTGACATCAGTCTTGGAAAGTAGTTTGGATAGATATATTTGTTTAGACTCTTTATGTACTTTCCAAAGATTTAACTCTTTATTTATAATAGTATGCTATTAAACAATTAGTTTTATTTATCTTTTAGTGTTAAGTATTGACATGCCTAGAAAGTGTAACGGCCCGACCGATCGTTTTGCTTTATAGATCCATGTTTCCCTATTTAAGACTTCTCGTATGTGTTTTTCCCGTTCTATGACTTTCGGGGATGGTTGGTTAAGTTTTGCAAGGGTTCGGGTGGAATCTGGAACACTTAGTTCCATTATAGTGGAATAAGGTTGCCAAGTTTGACTTGAGTCAACACTTTGAGTAAACAACCTCGGAATTCGGTTAGTATGGTGATTTTGGACTTGGTCGTATGTTCGGATCGCGTTTTAGGTGCTCCGACAGCGTTTCAGCACTTATTATTAGAAGTTGGCATCTTGAAGGTTTTAGCGTTTCTCAGTTTTATTTGAAGTGACTTTAGTGTTATAGATGTCTGTATGGGATTTCGAACCCTGGGATAGGTTCGTATAGTGATTGGCGACTTGTGTGTAAATTTTGGCATCATTCTAAGTTATCTAAGTATGTTTCGTCGTGTTTGGAGTTAGTTGGAAAATTGTTTGAAGTTTAGAAGTTGATTAATTTAGTTTTGAGGTGCGATTCTTGTTTTCGAGGTTATTTATGTGTTCCGAAACTTTGAGCGGCTCTATATTATGTTTATGGATTAGTTGTTAAATTTGGACAGGGTCCCGGGTAGCTCGAGTGAGTTTCAAACCACCCGGAGCAAGTTTGAAGTGGGTACATTTTTGCTAGTGTCTGGTGTGAATCAAGATCGCAGAGAGTAGTAAGGGGATGAGGAGGTTTTGTGCGTCACGATCAGGGAGTGGGAATCACAATCGTGGTGATTCCTATCAGTGCTTCGCGTTTGCGTGGCCGAGCTTGCGAAGGCGATGAGTTAGGGGCGAGGACTAGGAGAGTTAGCTGGTATACGCATGTAGGTGATTCCGCGATCGCGCAAGAGGAATTTTGGGGGGCTTTTGCCGAACCTACTCATTCACAACAGTGGACTTGTGTCCGTGATATGTCCAATCTAGAAGCCTTCACATTCTTGCCGCGTCCGCAAAAGGAAATTGACGGCAGAAAGCTTTATAGATCGTGAAGGGTAACACCTAGGCAGAATATGATTTTTAATACGGTACTTAAGCTCCTTTTCCCTATTCTTCTGGCTTGGGAGATTTTTGAGCTCTTTGGAGGTAATTTTCATCAAGCATCATAAGGTATGTGATTTCTACCAGCTCTTTTTGGAAGCCGCGATTCCTTTGTTAAGAGCCTGCTGGGATACACCGAGCCCGAGGGGGCTTCCAATTGGTCATCCTCGACTCTGATCATTGATTGATACATGTTGTGTACATCTGCCCAAACTACAGCAGGATGCTCGATTAAGTTTTTGCTTCAACTGCTTTGAAGCTATCGAGCTTCATTCATTCAAGCCTTGAGCGAAGACTTGTACTGCCCAGTCATCGGATACCGGAGGCAATTCCATCCGTTCTAATTGGAAGCGGTATACGAACTCCCTTAACATCTCATTCTCTATTTTCTTGATTTTGAAGACGTCAGACTTCATCGTAGCGACTTTGATGCCACTAGCATGTGCCTTCACAAAAGAGTCTGCCATCATGGCAAATGAATCTATCGAGTACGGTGGCAGGTTATGATACCATATCATGACCCCTTTAGACAGTGTTTCTCCAAAAAATTTCAATAAGACGGATTCAATCTCGTCATCTCTTAGGTCGTTCCCTTTCACAACACAAGTGTAATCAGTAATGTGCTCATTGGGGTCTGAGGTCCCATTGTACTTCGGGAGATCGGGCATTCTGAATTTCTTTGGGATGGGCTTTGGAGCCGCACTTGATGGAAATGGATTTTGCACGAACATTTTTGAATCTACACCCTTCAGAATCAGGGGTGCGCCTGAGATCTGATCAATCCTCGAGTTATAGGTTTCCACCTTTTTGTCGTTAGCTTCTATCGTCTTTTTGCCTGATTCAATCCTCTTTGTGAGGTCCTCGAGTGTCTTCAAAATAGCGAGGTCGGTTGCTGACCCATTATTGCTCGACCTTTCTGATGCTTGTTCAACTCGAGGAGCTGTTTCTGGTGGTGTTGTTCTTGGATTTCTCTAATGGCTTTGTAGCTGAGCAATAGCCACCTGCTATGCTTGCAACATCTCAAAAATGATGTGAAGGCTAAACTCCCTTTCCTTTTGAGCAGGGGCTCTCTGTGCTTCATGCTGGTCTCCATCACGCACACTCCATCTATATGAGAGCTTACATCGACATGTTGAGCATTGCGTGAGCCTTCATCGATGGGGATTTGCACTAGTGCCCCCTCAGGGTTTTGCAGTGGTACACCGGCACCTGAAGCAGCTGCGCCATTCTCTCCATGATCCTCAGGACCGTTTTTTTCATGTGCATTTACTGAGTTGGACATTTTTTGACCTGAAATTGAAGATTCTTGGACAAGTAAAAGTGTAAATAATAACTTGTGTTTTTAGAAAACCGGCACTAAAACAATCGCTATTATTTTTAGCCCCACGGTGGGTGCCAAATTGTTTACCTTGAAAATGGTAATTACAATTATATTTGATTTTGTGGTTCTAAAAATATGTGATCTATTTTAATACCAGTTGTTTAGGTAATAGTTTCTAAATGAGAGGTAAGAAAATGAGCTAAGAGCGAAGTATAATGAGATTATGCAAACCGAGTAGGTGAGAGACAGGGTCTCGGGCTTTGTAGAAACTGGCCTCAAAGTCGAGCTCGAGAGCTTGACAGAAGGTGGTTGAATAGGATACAACAGTATTCAAGGCCTCGAAGACGACCTCCTTATGATCAATAACAAGTATTGAATGAACAGACAATTATTGGACACAATAAATGATAGACAATAAATCAATAGGACAATTGTAAAGAATGCTTTGAGTTTATGCCTCGATAGGATTAGTAATGTAAGGTTTATACCTGTAGTGCTTGCCCAGGTCCTATGCCTTTGGGAAAATACCCAAGCGGCTATGAGACTATATGCCCTTATGAGACTTTGTCGGCAGCTACACCATTATCCTCTACATGAGACTGCCATATAGGGCATTGTGAGGCGCAACAGAGGGATTATATAGCCAAAGCATAGAGGCAACATTACTGGTGCTATTGTCCCCCTTATTTGTACTATTCCTATGTGGTTCTTTTTTTATTTTTGTTATTAATAAAACTAGCCCTAGGCACTTTCCTAGTGGATTTGCTTAAAAAAATGATGTTTCTTACAAAATGTAAAGGGTCTCCATATAAGAGGGACAAACCTAATATAGTACATGTGCAATTAATACAAAGATAGATGGTTGGTAAATCCATTTAATGACACGGTACGGGCTAGTACTATTTTGCGTAGTTGGTCATCTTTAACCACGTGCCTTTTGGGAATTTCCCACTTTTCCATGATGGTCTTCAATTTACACTGCCTTGAGGCCGAGCGTAGAGAGTCCTCAACATGCCTCCTCGATGCAAAAACTCGAACTGCTTCGAGCCTTCTGAAGACGGCAATGAAGCACCGTAATATCATAAAATCGGGTTCTCCGATTTTAGCCATATACATGTGTAAAATTTGGCATCATTCTGAGTTGTCTAAGTATGATTCATCATGTTCGGAGTTAATTGGAAGAATTTTGAAGTTTAGAAGTTGATTAATTTGGTTTGGAGGTGCGATTCTTGGTTTCGATATTATTTTATGTGTTCCAAGACTTCGAGTAGGTCCATAATATGTTTATGGACTTGGTGGTATATTTGGGCGGGGTCCTGGGTGGCTCAGTTGAGTTTCAGACCACCTGGAGCAAGTTTGAAGTTGGCAGATTTTTGTTGGTGTCTGGTGTGAACAGCGATCGCGGAGATGGTCTCGCAATCGTAGAGAGTTGTGAGGGGCTGAGGATGTCTGTTGCCGAGTTCGTGAAGGGGAAATTGAGGGGAAATACGGGACTTAGGATCATTTTCCCCATTTTTCTTTGGAGGGGGATTTTCATCAAGCATCATAAGGTAAGTGATTTCTACCAATTATGAGTTAAATACATGGATTAAGTAAGGATTTTAACATAGAAATTAGTAGAATTTTGGGATTTTGTTGAAGAACCTACGGTTTAGCAAAATTGGATTTGACCACAAAATTGATTATGGAATTGGGTGCAAGTTATATATTTGAGTTTGTAATGCCATGAATAACATTTATCTTAAAACATTTTCAAGATCAAGGCACATGATCCCCGGGTTGACTTTTGTAGACTTTCAGAGTTGGGTTGAAAATTTCTTATAGTTAAATTATGAATTTTTTAGCATACATTGATTGATTTGTACGTCCTTTGACTAGTTTTGGGTTGCTCGGCGTTGATTTGAGGCAACTACTGAGGTTTGAGAACCAAGTAGAGGGCTTGGAAGCGAGGTAAGTCTCTTGCCTAATCTTTTAAGAGGGAATTCTCCACGTAGGCATTTTAAAATGTTATGTGCTACTTGTTATTGGTACTATGTATGTACGAGGTAACAAGAGCCCGTGCGTGTCTACGTTGATGTTTATGTCCGGATAGACTTAGAACTACACCATGGCTTAACTGAACTACTTGAATCGAACTTGCTTTTTGGATTAGTTAAGTTTATAAGTTAGATTTGAGACTAGAATAAATATATTTACCGAGCCTCTTAGGATTTTTGTGGAATATTTTATTAATGGTAATTATGTGTCTTCTCGACTCACAGGTATCTTCGTAGGTGAGAAAGTTTATTTACTCTTATGGGATCGGGTCGTTCACCTTGGCAGTATTGTGAAATATTCTTATGGGATCGGCCTGCTCGCCTCAGCGAGATTGTGTTACATTATTCTTATGAGATTGGGCCATTCGCCTAGATGGCATTATGTAATATTATTCTTATGGGATCGGGTTGTTCCCCTCGGCAGTTATGTGTAACACTACTTTTATGGGATTTGGTTGTTCACCTTGGCAGACTCGTGCGTATTACTTGAGATTTGACTTTATATTGATATTAGTTTATCTTGTGCCTTCGAGGCAGGTTATGACATTTGGTGATCTCGTAATTATTCTGGTTGAGGATTTTATTATTGATATTTATCTATCTCGTTGCCACTTGTTGTGTTTCATACTTGTCAACTTTATGTACAATGTTATTGGAGCACTACTAAGTGTCGAAGTCGACCCCTCGTTACTACTTATTCGAGGTTAGACTAGATACTTACTGGGTACGCGTTGATTTACGTACTCATACTATAACAAACAACAACAACAACAACAACAAAAAAGAACCCCGATATAGTCCCATAAGTGGGGTATGGGGAGGGTAGATAGTACGCAAACCTTACCCCTACAATGAATGTAGAGAGGTTGTTTCCAGTAAACCCTCGGCACGAGGAAACATGAGAAAAGAGAAGTAGCAACAAGCTATAACAAGAGAAAAAAATAAATGAAAAACAAGGCAAAAGGAACAACATGAAGATAGAAATCTACAACATTACAATACAAGATTGTCACTAATAACATTGAAAATATCCCGAAACCCGCACAACTACCTATTAACCTACAACCTTACTCCTCGAACTCTAAAATTTCCTATTAAGGGTCATGTCCTCGGTCATCTGACGCAAAGACATACTATACTGCACTTATGCACTAATTGTGCAGGTATTAAGGTAGGTACTTCAGGCGGTCATTCGTGCGGGTATATGAAATATCTAGAGACTTAGTAGTGAGTTGTTCTCCATGCTTCGATCTTCATCACCCAAAGTCTCCTTGTTTGTCACGACCCAATTTTTTCCTCCGTTGGGTATCGTGATGGCTCCTAGTCTTAGGGACTAGGTAAGCCTAATATTTACCGAATAACAACAATAGTAAAGGAAATCCTACAGTATCAATATAGAAATCTTTACAAAATTTACAATTTACCCAAGACCGATAATACAAGTCATAAGGTCTATAGAGTTAACTGCTCTTCTAAATACAACTGTTTGGAAATGAGTAAAACAATTGAAAACAAAGAAAGAAGGTGACTTTGAAGCCTGCAAACACGACGACAGATTTACGTTGAGTCTCCTCGTCGATGATTCGCACAGCTACTAACGATCAATACCTGGATCTGCACAAAAATGTGCAGAAGTGTAGTATGAGCACACCACAGTGGTGCCCAGTAAGTATCAAGACTAACCTCGGTGAAGTAGTGAAGAGGACTAGTCAAGACACCCACTATTCTAATAAACTAAATAGGCATAAGTACAGAAAATAAATGAAACATAACATTTATATATTATCTACACAATATGGCTAACAACATAACAACTACAATAAGGAAGGAAAATAGTAAACAGCAATGAATCACCAAAATAATACACCGAAGGATGGACGGGAACACATCCCAAATCCGGAAATCACAATACAGTAAGGGCAAGTAGTAACTCAGAACTGCAATATTTTCCACATCAGGCCTTAGCCAACAACCCCAATAAATTTGTCAAAATCTTCAAGTGTAAACTTTCACCCTCAAGTTTTATATTGGAAGCTTTAAAATATAATACCTTCAATAGAAAATTCTTTTGAAATATACTTTTCCAAAGAAATGTCTCTCAAACATAGTTTTCTTCAATATAAATGCTTTTCAAGTATACTTTTCCAAAGAAATGTCCTTCAAACATAGTTTTCTTCAGGATAAACGCTTTTCAAATATATTTTTCCAAAGAAATATCCTTCAAACATAGTTTTATTCAAGATAAATTCTTTTCAATTGGACTTTCCAAATAAATATTTTTCAAACATAGTTTCTTCAATAAAATCTATCGGGATCCCGTCCCGTAGTTCTGTATTTATCATACAATACAGGGGTTCTCCCGGAATACGTACGTAGTCCCAAAATAAATATGCAGTATAGGAGGATCTCTCGGAATATGTCCATAGTCCCAATTTAAATATGCAGTGCATGGGGATCTCCCAGAATACGTCTGTACTCCAAATTTAAATATGCAGTACAGGGGGATCTTCTGAAATACGTCTGTAGTCCCAATTTAAATATGCAGTACAGGGGGGATCTCCCGGAATACGTTTGTAATCCCAATTGAAATATGCAAAACAACCAACAAAGACAACAATTATAGCACAACAGAAAACTCGTACATCACCACATCAAGTACAAAGCAACAATGACATTAATACAAGGTACGGAGAGTAAATCAATACAAGGACTTTAAATCACAAGGAAATAGCAGAACTGGTTCACAAGGAATAATCACGGTAAAGAATTCTAAATGTAAAGAGAACAACTTAACCAGGGAAAAACAAGACGTAACAACGAATCCACAATATTCAAGTCAACAATAAGAAGCCAACACAAGTCAAATAAATTCCAAATAAAGGCAAGCCGACTATGATATAGGTTATCTAAACTCCTTTTAAGGTTGAGCAATTACAAGAGATATTCAACAATTCAAATAAGGGGAAGCAGCAAAAGATAATCATAACTCCAATTAATGCTAAGCAATTATAAGGTGAGATAATATTAATTTCAGTTAAATAGGCAGTTTATGAAAAATATAGCATGGCGGTCGAAGAGGTAAAATCTTAAGTTAAGTCAATTAGGGTCAAATAAGCGATAAAGTGAATCTAAAAGCAAATAATTCTAATTTAAGCAGGTAGAGAAGAAACTAGCCATCAGGAACTCAGTCATAATAAGCACAACTTCATACACAGGGAATATAAGGACCTAATAACCCTAAAAGGTCAACCTTCTACAAATAATTCCGAGCATGAACTCGTCACCTTGCGTACACGGACTACAATCAACATAGAAGACTCAAATCCTAAGGGGTAATTCCCCCACACAAGGTTAAGCAAGATACTTACCTCAAAGACGTCAACCTGGTACTCTAAACTAGACTTCTCGGGTGAAAATACCTTAGGACGACTCATATCCAACTAAAACAACTTCAAAGCACACACAAAAATTATAAGGAACTATTCCGGATAATAAAGTATCGATCTTTACAAAAAAATGTAAAAATCGATCCAAAAGTCAACCCTCGGGCCCGCACCTTGGAACCTGACAAATTTTATAAAATCCGAACACCCATTCCAATATGATTTCAACCATACAAAAATTATCAAATTCCGATGCCATTTCGTCCCTCAAATCATGAAAATTTCATTTTGGGAATTTCTTCAAAAACCAACATTTTCCCCAACTAAAAACACAATTTAAATAATAATAAAAAATATTAAATCATGGAATATATGTAATTCTAAGTAAAGAACACTTACCCAATCGAATTTTTTGAAAAACCCACCAAGAATTGCCCAAAATCAAGCTCTACAAGTTAAGATGTGATAAAATGATATAACCCTCGATTTGAGAATATATTTTACCTGCCCAGGTATTTGTACATTTCGATCGTGGAAGAAATGATGCGATCGCATAGAACGAAAGATATTTTCCAAAGTGTGCTACGCGATTACGGAAGGTCTTATCTGCTGCCCGAAGCCACACTTCGCGACCGCGAAGCAGAAGATGCAATCACGTTTAAGGAATAATTTGATGCCCAAATGAAAGTACTATGTGAATGCAGATAGAGAAGATGTGATCGTGAATAATGGAATTCTGGGAGTTGGAGTAGGTTCGTAGTGTCATTTGTGATGTGTGTTCAAATTTTGAGGTTATTCGGACGAGGTTTGATAGGTTTCTGTATCGGTTGTGGAAGTTTGAGGTTTCAAGTTCATTAAGCTTGAATTGGTGCACGATTCATGGTTTTTTTTAATGTTTTATGTGATTTGAGAGCTCGAATTAGTTTGCATGGTATTTTAGGACTTAATGGTACCTTTGGTTGAGGTTTCAGAGGCCTCGTGTGTGTTTCGGGTGAGTTTTGAGCGAGTCCGGGCATTTTCGGAACTCTGGTATGGTTCTGGTGTTTTGAAAACATGGACCTCGACAGAATTTTGCTGGCTGCGAAGGAGGGTACAGACCGCATAATTTTGCTGCGGCTGCACTCCACAGAAAAGTTCTGCAGATCCGCTGTTCCGACTTCGGAAGCCTATATCTTTTGATCTACAAGGACATTTGAGATGATTCAAAAACGATAGGTCTAGCCCTTCGTGTCTAGTTCCATAAAGGTAAAGAATTCATCATTTGGACATCTGTAGAGAATGATATGGCCAAAATACTAACGCCTGATAGTGCAGCCACCAAAAGGTGCGGCCGCACCATTTTTATGAGACCGCACGAGCTGGGATGCGAGGCTGCGCTTGGAATTTTGTGGACCGCATAGTGGAGTTCAGAGGGTGCACTATATAAATGAGTTTTAGGGCATTATTTCACATTTTGGACCTAGGGAGCTTGGTTTGTGGCGATATTTTGTGGCTTTTTCAAGAAATTCATCGGGGTAAGTGATTCTAACTCGGATTTAGTTAAAATACATGAATATATTAATGATTTCATCATCTGATTAGTACTTTGATGTCGAAATTTGGGGAAATTGTAGAAACATCATAAAATGAATTTTTGGGATTTGAATGTTGATTCGAAGTCGGATTTGAGTGAAACTAGTATGGTTGGACTCGTGAGTGAATGGGTGTTATAATTTGTGACTTTTACCCGATTCCGAGTCATGGGCCTGGGGGCCTGGTTTTAGCCAATTTTGGGTTTTTGGCCTAATTTTGTAGTTTTTCTTCTAGAATACGTTTCTTTAGCATATGTTGATGGTATTGTACTGATTGTGAATATTTTCATAGCTTTTGGAGACAGATTCGAGGGGCGAGAGCATCCCAGAGTAGTACTCTATGCTGTTAAGGTAAGTAACTATTTTAAAACTGGTTTTGAGGTATGAAATCGGGATATTTGATATCATGTGACTGTTTGGAGGTGACACCCATGCTAGGTGACGGGCGTGTGGGTGTACGCCGCGAGGGATTGAGACTTGGTCCGTCCCGTGAGGCACTGAGGCCTAATATCATTTAGTTGTGTTTATGTGTTTTCCTGTCTGCTACAACTTGGTTGCCTTCATGTTAGAGATCATGCTTAGGATTTATCCCTTCTCACAATAGTTATACTCAGTCATAGTGATTTTTGTACATGTTTACCTCAGTCTATGTTATCTTCTTGTTGAATACACTATAATACTTTGATTTGGACTTCTTTCTTTTATTTATTGAAAATTGTGAGGGTAGAGAGGTACATGACTGAGTGAGGCCGAGGGCCCGTTGTGAGATATTGTAATATAGCACGTGAGTTGTCTATGCGACTCCAGGTTGATATCATAGCACGTGAATTGTCTATGCGGATCCAGATTGATATCATAGCACGTGAGTTGTCCGTGCGGATCCAGATATGATATGATAGCACGTGAGTTGTCCTTGCAGCACGTGAGTGGTCCGTGCGGATAAGACCTTGGGCTGTTGGAACCCCTTCGGAGTCTGAATACCCCCAGTGAGCGCAGGTGCCTATTGAGTGTGTGTATTGAGGGCTGAGGGATTGAGTGACAGTGCTTGTGTGGTTTCATCTATTTTGTTGTTGTTGCATTTATCTGTTTATTGCCTAGTGGTAGTTGATAATCTATGAAACTAATCTCTTACTCATGTTATTCCTTAACTATGAAAACTATTAATTGAATTGTTCTTCTTAGCTTGTCACTACTACTCATTTCCTTAGTTATTATTGTTACTTGTTGAGTCAGTTGTAGTCATGCTACACCATGCACTTCATGTGCAGATCCAGGTGTGTTTGAGCGCGGAGATTGTTGAGTTCAGGCCGGCTTATCTTCGGAGACTGTAAGGTAGCTGCCACCATTCGCAGGACCTTGTTACTCCTTCTATTTCTCCTTTTGGGGTTGTATTGTCATTTAGATAGTTGTGTAATAGTTTAAGTACTTAGACGCTCATAATTTAGTGACACCCCGATGTTTTGGGCTTGTTTTCCGCATTTTATTTTCAAATTTGAAGTTTAAATTGATTTCATGGAAATTTCTAATATTAAGAATCTTTACTTAACTCTTATATCTCAAATTTGTGGTATTTTTGGGAAAATAGGCTTGCCTAGTATCACGATAGGCGCCATCACAACAGGGTTTAGATTCGGGTCGTGACATGTTGGTATTAGAGCCTAGGTTACATAGGTCTCACAAGTCATGAGCAGGTTTAATAGAGTCTTGCGGATCGGTGCGAAGACGTCTTTACTTATCTTTGAGAGGCTGTAGAATCCTTAGGAAAATTTCATATTCTTAGATGCTTGTTGTGCGATCTGTTTATTCTGGTAACAAAACACCTTTTATTTCATTCTCTCACTAATGGTGAGGACTTGTGCTACCGGTCAGGGGAGCCAGCCACCAGTACCACCAGCTAAGGTCGTGAGAGGCCGAGGCCGTAGTAGGGGAAGAGACACCTCCCGCACAGCAGCTGGGACAGCACCTGCAGATCCTCCAGTTGTCCCAGATCAGGACCAGCTCTCATGGTAGATGTTCCAGCGGGACCAGCTCAGGAACCACCTATGCCTATTCTGATTCCTAGCCTTTAGGAGGCCCTAGCCCAGATTCTATCAGTATGTATTGGCCTGGCTCAGGAGGTCTCAATTACTACGACCCCAGCCACTTCTTAGGCTGGGGGAGGCACCCAGACTCCCGCCGCCCGCACATCGGAGCAGGTTGTTCAGGGACTCCAAACACTGGGGGCACCACCAGCCCAACCAGATGCAGCTGCTCAAGAGCATGTAGTTCCTTCTATGTCGGAGGATGATCAGCGTAGGTTGGAGAGGTTTGGGAGACTCCAGCCTCCACCTTTTAGTGGCACAGAGAGAGAGCATGCCTAGGATTTCTCAGGCTGGTGCTAGAGGATACTCTGCACGACTGGTATTCTGAAGACATATGGGGTATCATTCACTACATTTCAGTTTTCTGGGGCTGCACTCTGATGGTGGGAGACTTACGAGAGGCGTAGGCCTGTTGGCGCAATATCCCTCACTTGGAAGCAGTTCTCCGTGGTATTCTTGGAGATGTTTGTGACTCAGTCCCGCAGAGAGGGGCTGCGCAGATAGTTTGAGCAGCTTCACCAGGGTGATATGTCTGTGACGTAGTACGAGATGCGATTCTCGGAGTTGGCCCGTCATTCTATCTGGTTGGTTCCCACAGACATGGAGAAGATCATGAGGTTTATAGATGGTCTCACTTTTCAGCTACAGTTTCTTATGACCCGAAAGAGGGTATCTGGTGCTACCTTTTATAAGGTTGTCGATATTGCCCGACAGATTGAGATGGTTCGCAGTCAGGAGAGGGTTGAGAGGAAGGCCAAGAGGCCTAGTGGACAGGGTGGTTTCAGTGGTGCTTCTCATGGGGTCAGTTCCAACACGGCAGAGGCCCTCCATTCAGGCATGCTCCATCAGCTTTCCCATTTCACCGTGTTGCATCATCTGGCCATGGTACGACAGTCATCAGTAGGACCGGTCATCATTCAGTGCGCTGCCAGTGCAGAGTTCTCATCATGCCCCATTCGCTCAGGTATTCCCGGGTAGTTCTTTTGGGCATCAGGAGCAGCAATTTCATCAGAGGAGGGGTTGTTTCGAGTGTGGGGATTTTGGTCACCTTATGAAAGATTGCCTTAGGCTATTGGGTGGGATTCCAAAGCGATATACTCGGTCGATGACACCAGCACCAGTTCCTCCACCACCCCCCTAACTAGCTAGGGGTAGACCTCAGCCAACTAGGAGCGGAGCCGGGTCAGCTAGGGGTTGCCCGAGAGTGGGAGGCACTCAGCCCATATCTATTCCACTGTATCGTATGGCACCGGTGGAGTTGAAGGAATTGAAATAGCAGCTTCAGGAACTCCTTGATAAGGGGTTTATTCGGCCTAGTGTGTCACCTTGGGGTGCACACAATCAAGAACAAGTATCCTTTGCCTCATTTTGATGATTTATTTGACCAGCTTTAGGGAGCGAGGGTGTTCTCCAAG
The DNA here is from genome assembly GCA_005239505.1 of Nicotiana paniculata. Taxonomy (NCBI): domain Eukaryota; kingdom Viridiplantae; phylum Streptophyta; class Magnoliopsida; order Solanales; family Solanaceae; genus Nicotiana; species Nicotiana paniculata. The sequence goes on from MDKI01138739.1 coordinate 18,195, forward strand.
ATTGATTTGAGGTTCGAGTATCACCAAGTGAAGATTCGGGATTTAGATATTCTTCATACCGCGTTCGGGACACGTTATGGTCATTATGAGTTCTTGGTGATGTCATTTGGGCTGACCAATGCCCCAACAGCATTCATGCATTTGATGAACATTGTATTCCAGCCATATTTGGACTCCTTCCTTATTGTATTCATTGATGACATCCTGGTGTACTCTCGTAGCCAGGAGGAGCATGCTTAGCATTTGAGGATTGTATTATAGATATTGAGGGAGAAGAAGCTTTATGAAAAGTTCTCCAAGTGTGAGTTTTATCTTGGGTCAGAAGCATTCTTGGGTCACGTGGTGTCCAGTGAGGGTATTCAAGTGGATCCAAAGAAGATAGAGGCGGTGCAGAGTTGTCCTAGACCGTCTTTAGCCACGGAGATTAGGAGATTTCTTGGGTTGGAAGCTTATTACCGTTGCTTTGTAGAAGGATATTCATCTTTTGCATCGCCCTTTAACAAATTTACCCAAAAGGGTGCCCCTTTCAGGTGGTCAGACGAGTGTGAGGAGAGATTTCAGAAGCTCAAGACTGCTTTGACCACAGCTCCAGTGTTAGTTCTACCATTAGCTTTATGTTCTTATACTGTGTATCGTGATGCCTCGAGGATAGGCATTGGTTGTGTTTTGATGCAGGAGGGTAGGATGATTGCCTATGCCTCACGCCAGTTGAAGACCCATGAGAAGAATTATCAGGTGCATAATCTTGAGTTAGCAGCCATTGTTCACGCCTTGAAGATTTGACGTCATTATTTGTATGGGGTTCATTGTGAGATTTATACTGATCACCGGAGTCTGCAGCATCTGTTCAAGTAGAAAGATCTTAATTTGCGGAGATGGTTGGAGCTTCTTAAGGACTATGATATCATTATTTTATACCATCCGGGGAAGGCCAATGTGGTGGTCGATGCCTTGATTTGCCATGTGGAAAGCTTGGGGAGTTTAGCTTATCTTCCTGCAGCGGAGAGACCTTTGGCATTGGATATTCAGGCCTTAGCGGGCCAGCTTGTGAGGTTAAATATTTTGAAGCCTAGTCAGGTATTGGCTTGCGTGGTCTCTAGGTCTTCTCTTTATGACAGTATTAGGGAGCGTCAGTCTAATGACCCCACCTGCTCGTTCTTCAAGATAGGGTCCGGCTAGGTGATGTTAAGAATGTGACTATTGGTGATGAAGTCCTGTTGAGGTTGCAGGGCCGGATATGTTTGCCCCATGTAGATGGGCTTCGGAAGTTGATTCTTGAAGAGGCCCACAGCTCGTGGTATTCGATCCATCCGGGTTCCGCAAAAATGTACCAGGATTTGAGACAACACTATTGGTGGAGGCGGATGAGGAAGGATATAGTCGAGTTTGTAGCTCGGTGTCTCAACTGTCAGCAGGTTAAGTATGAGCATCAGAGACCAGGTGGCTTGCTTTAGAGATTAGATATCCGGAGTATAAATGGGAGCAAATCACCATGGACTTTGTAGTTGGACTCCCACGGACCTCGAGGAAGTTTGATACTATTTGAATTATTGTGGATTGGCTGACCAAGACCATGCACTTAATCCCTGTTAGTACTATTTACACTTCAGCGCGGTTAGCTGAGATTTAAATTTGAGAGATTGTTCGCCTACATGATGTCCAGTATCCATCATTTTTGATAAAGGTACCCAGTTCACATTGCAGTTTTGGAGGGCTGTGCAGCGAGAGTTGGGTACTCAGATTGAGTTGAGCACATGTTTTCATCCTCAGACAGACGGGCAGTCCGAGCGCACTATTCAGATATTGGAGGACATGTTGCGTGCTTGTGTTATTGACTTTGGGGGTTTATAGTACCAGCATCTGCCACTTGCGGAGTTTGCATATAACAACAGTTATCGGTCAAGTATTCAGATGGATCCATATGAGGCTTTATACAGGAGGAGATGTAGATCTCCGGTTGGATGGTTTGAGCCGGGTCAGGCTAGACTCTTGGGTATAGACTTGGTTCAGGGTGCTTTAGATAAGGTGAAATTGATTTAGGAGCGGCATCGCTTGGTGCAGTATAGACAAAAGAGTTATGCGGACAAGAAGGCCCCTGATGTGTCATTTATGGTTGGGGAGAATGTATTGCTGAAGGTATCACCCATGAAGGTTATGAGGTTTGGGAAGAGGGGGAAGTTGAGCCCCCAGTTCATTGGGCCTTTTGAGATGCTTCAGAGGATAGGGGAGGTGGCTTATAAGCTTGCCTTGCCACCCAGTTTGTCGAGTGTGCATATGATATTTCATGTTTCCATTCTTCTGAAGTATGTTGACAATCCGCCCCATGTTTTGGACTTCAGCACGGTTCAGTTGGAGGGTGATATGACTTATGATGTGGAGCCGGTGACTATTTTGGATCGACAGGTCTGAAAGTTGAGGTCAAAGGACATAGCTTCGATGAAGGTGCATTGGAGAGGTCAGCTCGTGGAGGAGGCCACCTGGGAGACCGAGCGAGAGATGCGGAGCTAATATCCACACTTATTTGAGACTCCAGGTATGATTCTAGACTCGTTTGAAGACGAACGTTTGTTTAAGGGGGGGATGTAACGACCCGACTGGTCATTTCGAGAATTATAGCCCTGTTTTCCCCATTTCTGCTTCTTTATGTGCTATTCATCTATATTTTATGGTATCGGGTTGGTTGGTTCGGTTTTGGAGTGGTTTTGGAGTGAAATGAGACACTTACTCTCTTATTAGCTAGCTTAAGTTGGTAAAGTCAACCGAATGTTGGCTTATGTGTGAACAATCTTGGATTTGGATTTTTATGATTTGGATAGCTTCGTTAGGTGATTTTGGACTTCGAAGAATGTCCGGAATGTAATTTGGAGGTCTGTGGTAGAATTAGGCTTGAATTGGCAAAATTGGAAATTTTGGTCGGTAGTGGAAAATTTGATATCAGAGTCGGAATGGAATTCCGGGAGTTGGACTAGGTTTGTAGTGTAATTTATGACGTGTGTGCAAAATTTGAGGTTATTCAGATGAGGTTTGATAAGTTCGGCATTGGTTGTGGAAGTTTGAGGTTTCAAGTTCATTGAGCTTGAATTGGTGTGCGATTTATGTTTTTGTTATTGTTTGATGTGATTTGACAGCTCGATTTAGTTTATATGGTATTTTAGGACTTGATGGTATATTTTATTGAGGTTCCGTGTGTTTCGGGTGAGTTTTGAGCGAGTCGGGGCATTTTCGGAACTCTGGTATGGTTCTGGTGTTTTCAAAACGCGGACCGCGAAGGAGGGGTGCAGACCGCATAATTTTTCCGCAGCCGTACTCCAGGGAAAAGTTTTGTAGATCCACTGGTCCGACTTCGGAAGCCTATATATTTTGATTTAGAATGAAATTTTGAGATGATTCAAAAACGAAAGTTCTAGCCCTTCATGTCTAGTTTCCAGAAAGGTAAAGAAGTCATCGTTTGGACATCTGTAGAGAAAGTAATGGTCAAAATTCTAAAGCCTGATGGTGCAGCCACCAAAAGGTTTGGCCGCACTATTTTTATGCGACCGCACAAGCTGGGAGGCGCGACCGCGCTTGGAATTTCACGGACCGCATAGTGGAGTTCAGAGGGTGCACTATATAAATGGGTTTTAGTGCATTATTTCACATTTTGGACCTAGGAAGCTCGGTTTGTGGCGATTGTTTGTGGGATTTTTCAATAAATTCATCGGGGTAAGTGATTCTAACTCGGATTTGGTAAATATACATGAATATATCAATGATTTCATCATCTGATTAGTACTTTGAGGTGGAAATTTGGCAAAAATTGTAGAAACTCCATAAAATGAATTTTTGGTATTTTAATGCCGATTTGAAGTCAGATTTGAGTGAAACTGCTATGGTTGGACTCGTGAGTGAATGTGTGTTCGTAATTTGTTACTTTTACCAGATTTTGATTCGTGGGCACAAGGACCGGGTTTTAGCTAATTTCGGGTTTTTGGCCTAATATTGTAGTTTTTCTTGTGGAATGTGTTTCTTTAGCATATGTTGATGGTATTGTACTGGTTGTGAATAGATTCGGTCCTTTTGGAGACCGAGTCGAGGGTAGGGAGCATCCCGGAGTAGGATTCTATGCTGTTAAGGTAAGTAACTGTTTTAAATCTGGTTTTGAGGGTATGAAACTCAGAGATTTGATATCATGTGACTGTTTGGAGGTGACACCCATGCCAGGTGACGGGCGTGTGTGTGTACGCCGCGAGGGATTGAGACTTGGTCCGTCCAGTGAGGCTGTGAGGCCTAATAGCCTTTATTTATGTTTATGTGCTTTCTTGTCTGCTAGAACTTGCTTGCCTTCATGTTAGAGATCATGCTTAGGATTTATCCCTGCTCATAGTAGTTATACTCCTTCATAGTGATTTTTGTACGTGTTTACCTCAGTCTCTATTATCTTCTTGCTAAATACACTGTAATATTTGGGTTGTTTTCCTTTATTTATTAAAAGCTGTGAGGCTAGAGAGGTACATGACTGAGTGAGGTCGAGGGCCCCTTGTGAGATATTGTAATATAGCACGTGAGTTGTCCGTGCGGATCCAGATTGATACCATAGCACGTGAGTTGTCCGTGCGGATCCAGATATGATGCGATAGCACGTGAGTTATCCGTGCAGCACGTGAGTGGTCCGTGCAGATTAGTTCTTGGGATGTAGGAGCCCCTCCGGAGTTTGAATACCCCCAGTGAGTACAGGTACCTATTGGGCATGTTCATTGAGGGATGAGGGCTTGAGTGACAGTGCTTGTGAGGTTTCATCTATTTTGTTGTTGTTGCATTTATCTATTAATTGCCTAGTAGTAGTTGATAATCTATGAAATTGATCTCTTACTCATGTTATTCCTTAACTGTGAAAATTATTAGTTGAATTGTTCTGCTTAGCTCGTCACTACTACTCATTTCATTAGTTATTACTGTTACTTGCTAAGTCAATTGTACTCATGCTACACCTTGCACTTCATGTGCAGATCCAGGTGTATTTGAGCGTGGCGATTATTGAGTGCAGTTGTGTAATAGCTTAAGTACTTAAATCCTTATGACTTAGTGACACCCTGATGTTTGGAGCTTGATTTCCGCATTTTATTTTCAAATTGTTAACTTGATTTCATGGATATTTATAATATTAAGAATCTTTACTTAACTCTTATATCTTAAATTGGTGGTATTTTTTGGAAAACAGGCTTCCTAGTATCGCGATAGGCGCCATCAAGACAGGGTTTAGATTTGGGTCGTGACAGCTCGGCTCAGAAACATCCAATATAATAAACTGGTTGGCCAAGGCCTGAACATCCAAAGCTAATGGCCTCTCCGGTACATATGCTAAGCTGCCCAAACACTCTGCCCTGTGAGTCAAGTCATAGGCCACCACATTGGCCTTCCCGAGATGATATAGAATGGTGATATCATAGTCCTTAAGAAACTCTAACCACCTCCTCTCCCACAAGTTAAGATCCTTCTATTTGAACAGATGTTGTAGACTCTAGTGGTCAGTGTAGACCTCACAAGGGACACCGTACACCAGAATATCATCAATAAACACAATGAAGAATGAGTCAAGAGAGAGCTAAAATACATTGTTCCACAAGTGCACGAATAGTGCTAGGGCGTTGGTCGGCCCAAAAGACATCACCAGGAACTCGTAATGTCCATACCGAGTCATAAAAGAAGTCTTCGGGATATCTGGCTCCTGAATCTTCAACTGATGATAACCTGAGTGCAAGTCAATCTTAGAAAACACTTTGTCACCCTATAGGTGATCAAATAGGTCATCAATATGTGGCAATGGACATATGTTCTTCACTGTAACTATATTTTACTGACGATAAAAAATATACATACGCATAGAACAATTCTTCTTCTTTAGAAATAATACTGGAGCACCCCAAGGCGACACACTGGGCCGAAAGAAGCCCTTATCGAGCAACTCTTGTAACTATTCCTTTTACTCTTTCAACTCTGATGGGGCGATATAATATGGTGGAATAGAAATGGGTTGAGTGCCCAGTAACAAATCAATGCCAAAAATGACATCCTTGTCGACAGTCATGCCTAGAAGATCCGCCGAAAATACATCTGGATAATCCCTCACTACCGGAACTGACTCCATAGTAAGAGTATAAACACTGACATCCCTCACTAAATCTAGATAAGCATTATACCCCTTCTCAACCATACACTAAGCCTTTAGAAATGAGATAAACTTGCTAGGAACATAGTCTAAAGCACATCTCCACTCTATCTGTGGTAATCCTGGCATAGCCAGTGTCACGGTCTTGTCATGACAATTGAGAATAACATCATAGGGCGATAACCAGTCTATGCCCAAAATAAAATCAAAATCTACCATACTGAGCAATAATAGATCGGCTCTGGTCTCAAAACCACCAAGAACAACTAAACATGATCGACACACACACACAGGTGTGGACACATGGACAGGAGAACTCAAAGAATCATGGCATACACCCAAATACCGAGCAAAACAAGATAACACATAGGAATAAGTGGATCCTAGATCAAATAGGACTGATGCATCTTTATGACAGACCGGAACAATACATGTGATGACTGAGTCGGATGCAACTACATCCGTCCTAGCAGAAGAGCATAATATTTGGCCTGGCCTCCCCCTCTAGGGCGACCACTACCTGCTCGACCCCCACCTCTGGTTGGATGTGCAGGTTGAGTGGCAACTGGTGCAGCGACCATGTGCTGAGAAGCCTAAGGACCCGGTGTAATATGTGGAGCCTGAGTAGTCTGTGGATGTGCAAACCTCCTAAGCCTGGGGCAATCCCTCACCATGTGACGAGTGTCACCACACTCAAAACAAGCTCTCAGAGGACGTGGCTGTTGTGGCTGGCTCGGGCCTGATCAGCTAGACTGACCGCTCAAAGCACCCGGTGAAGGAGATGCACTAGACAATGGCGGTGCATAATAGGAAGCCCGAGTCCTAGGAGTGGCCGGAATACCGTTGGAGATTAGAGTGTTGAATGAACAAGGCAACTCACATAGCCCCTACCATGACGAGCTGCAACTAGGGCACAAGTACCATTATATGTGCCAGAACCTCGAGGCCTTGTACCCTCCAATCTCCTAGCGATCCCCACAACCTGGTGGTATGCGATGTCCATCTCCAACTCTCTAGCCATGATAAATCTGATATCGGGGTTAAGCCCCTCGATAAATTGATGGACTCGCTCTCTAACAGTAACAACCAAGGTTGGTGCATGCGTCTTAGCCAAATGACTGAACCGAACCGCATACTCCGACACGGTCATAGAACCTTGGCGCAACTACTCAAACTTAGCACGCCATGCATCTCTGAGACTATGGAGAACAAACTCTCTCAAGAACATATCCGAGAACTTAGTCCAAGTGAGTGAAGCTGCCTCAACCGAGATACCCTACTCATACGCTAGCCACCACTGATAAGCTGCTCCCTTAAGCTGGAACATAATGAAATCAACCCCACTAGACTTCACAATACCCATAGTACGGAGGATATGATTGCACTCCTCAAGAAATCTTATGCATCCTATGACGCCAACCCGCTGAAAGTAGGAGGTGGTACTTCTTGTACCTGTTGATCCTGAGTTGCTCCCCCGCAGAAACTGCTGCCTAACCTCGGCTGGACTGGGGAGACCGGATGCATTGGTATGAGCTATATGACCTGGTCAAACTGGACCCGCTGCACTAGGGTACAGGCGGCGGGAGTTGTGCTCTTCCCCCGGCCTAAGATGTGGGAGGAGCAAGTGGGATCAATCCAACTTGAGCTATAGTGTCTCCTGGAGTTCTAGGGCAGTAAGAGGCATCTCAGGTGCTAGCTCTCCAACTGGAGCTACTGGTGGCTCCTCTGTAGCAGCTCATGTAGGTGCTCTAGCTGCACCACACAGATGTCCTCGTCCTCTACCTCGTCCCCGGCCCCGGCCTCTCACGGCTCTAGCAGGGGGCACGGGTGTATGGTCATATGATCCGATTTTACGTGTCCTCACCATTTGTGAGATAACAAGAAGATAGAAGTTTAGAATTCAAAAATCAACAGTTTCGCACAATAAGGAATCAAAGAAGTGAAGATTTTTCCTAACAGTTACATAGCCTCCCGGAGATAAGTACAAATGTCCCGCGAGACTCTACTAAACCTACTTGTGACTCATAACACATATAAACCTAGAGCTATGATTCCAACTTATGACAGCCCCAATTTTCCTCTGTAGGATGTCATGACGGCACCTAGTATCTAAGACTAGGTAAGCCTAATCAACATGCAGAAACAGGATATAAAAGCTTAAATTTTCAAAACTACAACAATATCATAAAAATAAAACTGCAAACCAAATACGTACAATTCCCAAAACCTGGTGAGATATAAGTCACAAGCTCTAGATAGAGTACCGAACAATCCTATACGTCATTGTCTATAAAAATGTAAAGAAACACGAACAGGGTAGAAGGGGACTCCGAGGCCTGCAAACACGAGCATGTGTACCTTGAAGTCTCCAAATGAAGCAACTCGGCATGCTAATACCGGGACTAATACGATATATCTGGATCTGCACAAAACACGTGCAGAAGCGTAGTATCAGTACACCACAACGATACCGAGTAAGTGTTAAGCCTAACCTCGGTAGAGTAGTGACGATGTGAGATCAAGGCCCTAATTGAGATTAAAAGAAACAAGACAGAAGATATAATGCTACAATGATAACTACAAGGAAGTGAAACAATAAAGAATTTACTGAAAGATAACAACATAGAATCAACGCAGCTAATACAACATGGAAAGAAAATAACGATTTTACATGTTAAGGAAAACAACAACAAAACAAAATTCAAAAATTAGAGAAAGATCAACAGGGGCACTCTCGAGGTACCGCCTCATAATCCCAAATCATAAAAATAAATCACAGTCTTTCTTATATCACCATGGGGTCCTTTACATTTAGTTTTGAAAATCATTTTTTCCGAAATAGGACCCCGCGTTTTAGTCCGCCTTATCACACTGCATGGCTTCTACTAGTTCCCCTACTAGCCATGCGTATCAAGCCCACCTTATCTCACTGCATGCATTTCAACACCTAAACTTTATACCATCGTACGCGTATCAATAGTAACAACGGCACGACAGAAACCTCTATATACTAGTAAACACATCACAGCAAAAACCTCGTGCAATAACCTAACAATCCTCTCAAAATCAATAACACTAATTCCAAAACATAACAACTTAATAAAATGATGTTTCACAACTTACATTTTGCCTCAATAAAACTCACATCCTTTGCAACTTAACACCAAACTCAACAGCAAGATATTTCAAGAATAGAAAATTCCAAGTAAAGAATCCCATAGGTAAATAATTAATACAGAATTAAGAAAGCAAGTATTATTCAACTAAACAGGTAGTACAAGTTGCAAATAAGAGATAAGACAAGTAGACATGTGAAATTAGACTAAACATGGTGACTATAACATGATAAAATAACTCAATTAAACCATGAAAAGGAAACTATGTAGCTAAAATCGGAATCTCAATATTTAGACCGTGTACGCACTCGTCACCTTGCGTACACGGCATTCACAAATCAAAATTTTCACAACAATACCAAATCCTAAGGGGAATTTCCCCCACACAAGGTTAGACAAGTCACTTACCTCAAATCACACTAAATCAATCAACTAGAAGGCCTTTCCCTCGATTTTTCAATTCCGAACGGCTCAAATCTAGCCAAAACAATTTCATACTATGTAAATATAACTATAAAAAAAATTAAATACTGAAATTATAATCTTAGTAAAGAATTGAAAAATCGCCCCAAAAGTCGACTTGAGCCCGCGTCTCGGAACCTGACCAAAATTATAGAATTCGTACACCCATTCGGTATTGAGTCCAACCATACAAAAATTATCCAAATCCGACCTCATTTTGCCTTTCAAAACTCAAGAATTAAGTCTAAGGACTTCTACACTTTTTCTCCAATTTTAAACTCCAAACACTAATTAAAAGATGGAATTAACAGTAGATTCATGTGAATTGATCAAAAACGAGTAAAGAATCCTTACCCCAACAATTCCTCTGAAAATACCTCAAATTTTCGCTGCAAACCAAGCTCTCAAAATCCTAAAATGAAAATGAACAAAATCCTCGAAAAATCCCTTTTTTCCCAGTTACATCGCACCTGCAACCACACTGAAGCATATGCGGCTCTGCACCTGCGGAAAAACTATCGCAGGTGCGGACTTCAGTTAAGCCCAAAGAATCTGCTTCTGAGAAAAAAGCCCTGCACCCCCGCATGCGTACCGGCATCTCACGCGTCGCACCTGCGCTTATGGACGCACCCACGATCCTCTCCATCGCAAAAATGAAGTTGCTTCTGCGGAACCATTTCCACACCTGCAAGCCTAGATCCGGGCTACCTTCTCTGCTATGGCGCTCCACCACATGCACACGTGAGTCCACACCTGCGATCATTTCCTACGCATGTGCGATGACACCAGAAGTTGGAAGTTTTTAGAAATTACACAAGTCCAAAAATGATCTGATATCAATCTGAATCACACTCGGGTCACGTTCCAAAACACCTAAGGGACTTGCTCGAGGCCAAAAACCACATCAAAGAACAAGAATTCAACGAATCGCAACCCAAATCCAAGCCTATGAACTATTGTCACGACCCAATTTACCCTCCATTAGGTGTCGTGATGGCACCTAGTCTTAGGGAATAGGTAAGCCTAACATTAACTGAATAATATCAATATTCAAACTAACATATGAAAATTTCGAAATAGAAATATCTTAAAACTTTCAAAATCCTAAAACCGGTAGTACAAGTCATAAGCTCTACAGAGTTTTGCTAGGAAACCTCTAAATACAATTGTTTCGAAATAAGGGTAAACAATGTAAATACAAAATCAGAAGGTGACTCCGAAGCCTGCGAATGCAACAGCAGGTTTACCTTGAGTCTCCACCGCAAGATCTGTGTAGCTAACTAACGATCGACTGACTCCACAATACCTGGATCTGCACAAAAATGTGCACAAGTGTAGTATGAGTACACCACAGCATTACCTAGCAAGTATCAAGACTAACCTCAGTGGAGTAGTGACGAGGAACAAACAGGACACCTACTAGACTAAATAACCTGAACAAGTATAAGTGTAGGACTAACAGAAATACGATATCTCTATGAAGCTATGCATAACGACAATGATAATATGGTACTTGCAATAAGAAATAGAAACAATAAATAGCAGCGGAATACAACAAGTAATAACACAGTAGAGTAAGCTGGGCACAGTCTAAACCCGGAGAACACAATTTAAAGAAGGACATGTAGCAACTAGATGAAAATAACCATTTTCACATCAGGTTTTATCCAATATTCACCACGAGACACCGAACCTCAAAATATTCATAATTCACGTGTTCCAATTTGTGAACCCTAAACACTTGGCATCATGTGCCTTCATTACCACTAATAACTGCACGGACGACGCATGTGCCAATAGAACCAGATAAGGGTGTGTAGAAATGATCGATAACATCGGGATCCATTTTCTTAAATTGTTAGAGGTGATCAACTACGTGTATGCTTGTGCCAGTGTTCTATTACAGTTTCAGTCAACAAGTAAGAGTAGCGACAATGAATGACTCATAATAAACGATCACCACGAAATGAACACGGTATGACTCACACATAGTAGGCACACCTCTACACAAATAACAACAATAACAATGCCCCCAAACCATCACAAGTCATCACAATCAAACCCCGACATAGCCCACCTTATCTCGCCACGTGCGCAATAATAAACTAAATGCCCTCCTTGTCTCGCCACACGTGCATAATAATGTTCCCACCTTGTCTTACCACATGCTCAACCCACATATATAGCCCATCTTATCACGCCGCATGTGCAAATATCAATAGTAACAATAGCATAACATAAACCTCGTGCAACACCATAACATCCGCATGACAGAAACCTCATGCGTCATAACAACAACCGCACGGCAGAAACCTCGTGCATCATAACAATAACCGCATGGTAGAAACCTCGTGCATCACAATAACAACCTCACAGCAGAAACCTCGGGCGTCACAACAACAAGTACAACAGCAACAATGACAATAATACAAGAGTATGTAAAATAAATCAACTCGAAACTTCTAATACTCAAAGAAATGAAATAAATGAACCCACAAGGAAGGAAACAACAAAAAATAACAATACCACCTAACAATAGCTCAAGAAGGAAGAGATATTGTGTAGAAATGACCTCCACATAAGTGTTGTCGCACCTCATTTTCTCGTGAAAGCGGCTTTGACATGTGACAACTCTTTTGGATAAGAGATGGGGTGTTAAAATAAGAGAAGAGTCACCACCCAACAATTTTTAAGGTGCGTTAGGTCACCTATCATGCAGATAACTCTGTTTGACTAGTCAACACCACCAAATATCGGGTAAGGGCTTAAATTACCTCAAAGAGAAGGTGTTAGGCACTCTTCGAGGTCCACAACTGTGGGTCCCGACCGAACTTAAGACTATGTGGATTACAGTTAGGCAAGATAAACAAAGAGAGTAAACGTATAAAGAAAGAAAAAAGAGGGGGTTCCTATGTTTTTTATCCTAAAGGATCACCACGTGCAACATAAACAATACTTCGTAACTCCCTTGAAGTAGGGAGTTACTCATATTATTCAGTGGGCACAGAATATCCTCTCCTTCTACCCGATCAATATATTAAAGTTGTTTACCTAAAAGTGCTCTAATTCAATTCTAAGTCGTACCCTATGCGTGCAGTACCCGTCCCATGCCTATGGTCCAGGAGGCATTTGACCTCTATGTAGGTGGTTCTAAACTTTACTTAGGCTGCTCAAAATGTTAAAAAAGCTAGTTGACATACGAAACATGTAAGACTTCATGTAAAGGCAGTTAAGGGCTCACGTTAGCCTCCACACTTAGACAACAAATGCATGCAAACAGATTTTTCATTAGGCGTTAGGCAGTAGAAAAATTTAGAACTGAGGTAAATTGAAGTCATTAAGCCCTATAGACATGGTCTCTAAACAACTGCTCAGTTTAAGAATATCTGATACTGTTATGTCGTTGTTGAGGTTCCAAACTATGTTATTTAAACCTATTGACATGATATCTAAGTGATCTATGCAATAAGGGGGAGTGAAAACCATTGGAAATGCTTAGAATAATTCGTGTTTAATCCTATGGGCATGCTTTCTAAGCGAGTGGCAGTACTTTAGCTAAGTTCCAATAATCGGCAGTTAAAAGTTATTTTTATAACACTTTGTTCTTATAGACATATTATCTAGGTGAGCGACAGTAGTTGGTGAATCAATTAAGAACCTATGGGCATGATATCTAAATGAAGACCAGTAGAATATAAGCTAGTATGATCCTATAGACATGTTTTCTAATGCTGCAATTATGCAAATTGAGGGGGTAGTTAAGCAAACTGAAAGGCAGTCATTGGCATTTGTTTCCTATAGGCATGATATCTAATGAACATGTTGCAGTAAACACGGAAATAAATGGAGTACATAAGCTTATGCTTTGATAATAAACAAGTCATGTGAGTGTGTGATTTCCCTAACAGTGTGATTTCTACTAGTGTACATGGAAATCTAAATAGCATATATGGCAAGTTGGATAAAAATAACAAGAGAGTCATACAAACCCTATAGGCATGTTTTCTACCCTTATGAAAATATTAGAATATACTCATGTCCCCAAATTTCACTAACACCCCAATTGTTTATTATAGAGTTATTATAGACCAAATAAGGAATAAAATATAAATATTACATAAGAAGCTATAGTGGGCCTACAACAGGACCAAAATATACCTAGTATCGACTGGTCCTTAAGCAGACTCCTCTTTGCAAATAGCATGCGCAAATCCTAACCGGACTGTGCCCATCAGCACAAGCCCAAAAGTCATAGAGGAACTCAGACCAAACCAAACAATCACAAATTTACTATATGGCTTAAACAAACCAGCTTACATGTTAGAAATAGCCCAAGTCTTAGTAGTAAAGAGAATGGCCAAAGAGTTCACAAGGGTCTCAAATGGACCCCGAGCAGTGCTCACACTAGGGAGGTCAATAGAGAGAGTCTTAGTGGCCTTGGCTTTCAGCCGGCTAAGAGTGATAGATTAAGAATAGTGTAAGTAACCAATGAGAGTGAGAGAACAGTGATTAAGGGACATAATTTGGAGAGAGGCACTTGTATTTTAGAAAGCAGACATAGCAAAGTTGCCTAAAACACAGAACATGCTAGTTAAGACGGTCGACAAGACTTAGAGTCAGGTTGCTATTATAGGTTTAACACTTAGCAAGAAGTAACATATTGGCAAAAAACACATTGAGAGAGTTAGAGGAGAATCAAGTTTTTTTGAGATTACAAGATTAGCATACAAAGGTGCATAATACCAAACGAGTCCAAGTAAATCACTAACTTAAGAGGTTTAAAGACTAAGGGTCCAATTCATGTTGAATATCCATCACAACACGAGAAAGCAGACATGCCAATTAATCACTAAGACAAAGAGTCTCAAACATTGTAAGGAAACACAAATTAAGATATCCACTCTAAAGATACCAAATAATTACTAAGGATATAGAATCAAGCAAAATAAAGACATTTTGATAGACACAATAGTAGGGGAGCAAGTAATAGTTAATAGTGAAGGTCTCAACATAGGTTAGAACATATTACATATGCAAGACAACCATTATAGGAATTCAGAACAGAGTAGGAAAGCAAGCTCATGTCAAATAGTAAATGTAAATATTCAAGTGCCAAAACATTAGGCTAAATGAACTTAAGAGGGTCTAAATTTTTCCGCTGAAGCATATCAAATAACATCTCTCGAAGTTGGAAATTTTAGGTAAAAATCAAATGCTAAAGAGGTTCAGATCATAAGACAAGTTAAAAGCTAGCAAAGTTACACATGAAAGTAGCCTAGAAACACATAAAGCCATGAATTTTAGAAGTAAGAATAGGCAAATCATAGACACATAAGAACGAAATTGTAAAGGGCAAGTGACTTACCAGTTAAACGGATAACAATAAAGAACAAAATTCCACAGTATTTTGAATATCAACAAAGAGCAAGAACCTAGAATCTTGATGTGTCAAAGTCCCAAGGACTTCAAATGAACCCCGGGCAGTGCTCGCACCAATAAAAGTTGAAAATCGAATTTTGGTTGCATTGGCTTCCAGCCGGCCAAGAACCAGAGTATAATAAGAGAATAAGATAACAATAGAGTAATAGCTTTGATTTTTAGTGAATCGGGGTGATTAAAAGTCCATCTCGAAGGGTAATGGGAAGGGATTTATATAGTAGTTAAATCAAGCGAGTAAATAAGGAAAGAAATCAATCAAATAAGAACAAAGAAAGGAAAAACATACATGCAATCATAAAACAACCAATAAAGGAAAGAAATCGAAAATCAAACCCTAATTAAAGTTCAACGTTTGAAAATTTGTCTACTTGTATGAGAAATCAATGATTCTTCTATGTATATGGACGAGATATTTTCCATATCGTAGTGATTGAAGTTGAACGGCCCGAATCTGAGAGATGGTACTTGCCAAGTTTAGGCAAGTACTAAGTGACTCTATAGTCTTGCAAATAACACTGAGGTAAAAGATAAAAGGAAAGAAAATCATGGAAGGAATCCATGATTGAGACGGATTCAGAGAAGATTGAGAGGGCGGCTAGGTTTTCGGTGGGAGGGAGGGGTGTTTGAGAGAGGTTGATGAAGAGAAATGGGGTCAGGGTTTAGGTGAGGGGACATAACGAGAATGGGGAGGAGTGTTGTGAGTCGTTGATCACTTTTGATCAATCCTAGGAGTTAAGAAGAGTTGGATCGGGTTATTGGACTTGGTTGGGGATAAAAAGGGCGTTTGGATTGGGTTTGGGGATTGGGCCAGGGATTTGGGGCTTGTCTGGTCCGAAATTAATCCTAATTTTGGGCCAGATTTTAAAATAGGAGATTAATGTCACGACCCCAAATCCTAAGCCGGCCATGATGGCGCCTATCATGGAACTAGGCTAGCCAACCATTTCAGATTATCAATATATACCATAATTTCCCAAATGCTTAGCAGATTTTAAAATAAATCAGAAAGAGATAAAATGAATACACACTTCCCTAAAACCTGGAGTCAACTATCATGAGCATCTAAGACTGAAAATACAATGTACAACAACTTCTTGCTACAACCAAATTCTGAGGTACAAAATACCAAAAGAAACCATAATTTCAGGGAAGGAAAGGAAGTGAGCTGGGGACGCTGAGCAGCTACCTCAATCCTCGGACAATTCCAAGCTCGTCCGAAAATCAACAAGCGAGATGGTCCGGTACATGGATCTGCACACAGAGGTGCAGGGAGTAACGTGAGTACGCCAACTCAGTAAGTAATAAATGTAACTAAAAACTTGAGGCTAGTGACGATCCATTTAAATCATATAAATCCATATAACGAATAACAATGGAAATGAGCAAATAATATAATAAATCTACAGTTCCAAATATTTCATAAAACCCCGGTTTTCATTTTAAAATATCATATGAAAACTTTTGTTCGACATTTATATCAGAGGCTCAGTGTAAAGAAGAGTGAAAACAGCATTTTCATAGAATATAAGCCCCTTGGGCACAATATCAGTCACAATAAAGCCTCTCGGGCAAGCATCTCAGTCACTCGTGACTCCACTATCAGTATCTCATGCTCTCACTTAACACCTGTACTCAGCAAGTACCATGAACACACACAACTATTGCGGCAGGAAGCCCGCTCCACTATATTTATACATACATATATATTTATACTGATGCGGCGTGTAGCCCGATCCATTTAATAGTCGACTGCGCTCAGTGGGGGTGTACAGACTCCTGCAGGGCTCCTTCAGCCTAAGCGCTATATCTGTTACGGCGTGTAGCTCGATCCAATATGTATATTGTTGCAGCGTGTAGCCCGATCCATATATATAACAAATATTACTGCGACGTGCAGCCCGATCAATATGTATATATCTATATTGTTGCAGCGTGCAGCCCGACCCACATATAATATATAACACATATATTGTTGCGGCGTGCAGCCCGATCAATATGTATATATCTATATTGTTGCAGCGTGCAGCCCGACCCACATATAATATATAACACATATATTGTTGCGGCGTGCAGCCCGTCCCAAAACTATCCTCACATACCCGGCGCTCAGCCTAATCACATATATACTATTGCAGCGTGCAGCCAGATCCATAGTTATCCTCACATACTCGGCTTCGGCCTAACTCAGTCACCCTCATAAGCCACTTGGCAATTTATCTCAACTCACGGGGCTCATGCCCAAATACTTTTCAGATTTTTCAAAGTAGTGTGATAACAGTAAAAATAACCATAATTAGGAAACAATGACTGAGTTCACAATTTACTAACAGGATAGTGGTAGAATAGTGTAAAAGTACCCCCTGAGGGTCTAAACAGGTCGGCACAAGGCCCCATAATCATGGAGAATACCCTTAAAGGTCTAAACAGGTCGGCACAAGGCCCTAATCATGGCTCACAACCCATATACAAGTATAAATTTCTAAAATGAAGGATATCATAAGGTTTCAAAACGAATATGCGGCTTAATAGTTGCTACGGGATGGATTGAGTCCCAATCCCTATCGATGCACGCCCCCACGCTCGTCACCTAGCATGTGTGTCACCTCATTTATCAACACAATAACATATAACGTGGTGTCATACCCTCAGGTTTAGAGTTATAATCGTTACTTACCTCAAAACAGCCCAAAAGCTACCTCGCGATGCGCTTGCCACGCAAATTGGCTCCCAAATACTCCGAATCTAACCAAGATCACATTACCATCATCAAAACACGCTAACGGAACAAAACCCAATCGAAAGATATAAATTTTAACACAATTCTTGAAATTCGGCCATATCCGAGCCCCAAGGCCCACGTCTCAGAATTCGATAAAATTTACATCACTAGAATCCTCATCCTCCCACGATTCTATACATACCAAAAACTCCACAATCGGACCATAATTTCCCACTCAAATCACCAAAAGAATTTCCAATCTTCCTTCCCATTTTTCCCAACTTTTACCACTTTAATTCTTCAAATTACAAGCCTAATCCGAACAAAATAGCATAGAAATTAGTTATATAGTCCGGGAACTTACCTCCACTGAAGATCCTCGAACACCTTCTTCAATTTGCTCTCAAATAAGCTCCACTTGCATGCAACAATGGAAGAATAACCAAAATTTCGTGGAGGCATTATTTTATACTATTCTGCCCAGTTAATCTGCACCTGTGGACCTTTCCTCGCACTTGCGGACCCGCACCTGCAGTCCCATGAACGCACGTGCGAAACCCATAAAAGTCCAAATTCTTGCACTTGCGGTCCCTTCTTCGCACATGCGGCTTCGCAGGTGCGGCCAATTCTTCGCACTTACGGACTCCTCCATCCTAGCCTCTTTTCACACCTGTGCCTGCAACTTCGCACCTGCGGCGTCGCACCTGCGGCTACCCATCCGGAGGTGTGGTCACACCAACAACTCAACACCAGCAGCTACTTGCTGCAAATTTCCCAAGTTCAAACCTCCACCAACCATCCGAAATCAATCCCGAGCCACCAAACATACCATCACACCCTATAGAATCATTCAAACTTAGTGGAGTCTTCGACACACAAAAAACTACACGAAAACACCAAAATTACATCAAATTCAAGCCTATGAACTTTGAAACTTTCAAATTTTGCCAACGATGCCGAAACCAACCAAAACACATCCAATTGACTTGAAAATTTTCACACATACCCAAAATGACTTTACAAACCTGCTCCAACTGTCGAAATTCCATTTCGACCCTGATAGCATACTTTCCACTACCGATCGAAAATCGCCAAAAACTAACTTTCGCCAATTCAAGCCTAATTCTACATCGGACATCAAAACTTCATTCTGAACACACTCCTAAGTCCCAAATCACCTAAAGAATCTATCCAAACCATAAAATCTTCATTCTGAGGTCGTTTACAAATAAGTCAACTCTCAGTTTAACTTTTCAACTATAAGGCTACTTCAAGAGGCTAAGTGCCTATGTTCTCACCACCACTCCGAACTAAAACCATCTGAGCAACACAATATAAATAGGATAAGCAATATATGATAAATTAGAAATGGGGAAAACGGGGCTAATCAGACGAAACGACGGGCCGGGTCATTACATCCTCCCCCTCTTAAACAAACGTTCATCCTCGAACCGGTCTAGAAACATACCTGGAGTCTCGAATAAGTGAGGATATATGTCCCGTATATCCCGCTCAGTCTCCTAGGTAGAATCCTCTACTAGTTGTCCTCTCCACTTAACCTTCACTGAAGCTATGTCCTTAGACCTCAGCCTTCTGACCTGACGACCCAAAATAGCCACTGGCTCTACCTCATATGACATATCTCCCTTGAGTTGAACCGTGCTGAAGTCCAAAACATGAGACGGGTCACCAACATACTTTTGGAGCATCGAAACATGGAACACCGGATGAATACTCGATAAGCTGGGAGGCAAGGCAAGTCTATAAGCCACCTCCCCAACCCTTTGAAGCACCACAAAAGGCCCAACAAATTGGGGACTCAGCTTTCCCCTCTTCCTGAATCTCAGCAGTACCTTCTCCCCAACCATGAAAGACACATCTCGGACCTTCCGGTCCGCATAACTCTTCTGCCTAGGCTGCGTCGTGCGAAACCATTCCTGAATCAACTTCGCCCTCCCAACGCATCTTGAACCAAGTCTGTGCCCAATAGCCTAGCCTCGCCCGGCTCAAACCAAGCAACCGGATATCTGCACCTCCTACCATATAAAGCCTCATACGGAGCCATCTGGATACTCGACTGATAGCCATTATTATATGAAAACTCCGCGAGTGGCAGAAATTGGTCCCATGAACCCCCAAAATCAATGACACATGCATGCAACATGTTGAGCCAAATCACTGCATAGTTTTGAAGGTTGACAAATGTCTGACCAGTTGAACCAGGTCCATCAGAGCACACATACTTGACCTGACGCATTGGCACATGAACCATATATGCATAGGAGATGAATATGATTGTGAAGTATCAATGAACAAAGAGAGTGTCCCCTAATGCAAAAAGGTTGCAAATTGATAAAAGAATAGAAGTTAAATTCAGCAAGGACAGTAACGAATGAAGAAAGTTGAGTTTAATACGAACTCTTTTTCCCATGAAGAGTTGTACCAGAACTGAACGACAAACTCAACAAAACTCAAATGGAACAATGATCCACCAACAAAAGTATGTGAAATAATTGCTTAAGAAGTTTAAAATGGAAGACTCAAAAGAAATAAACACTCCTATAGCCACAGCTACAAAATTGGATGTGGATGAACCTTGTTCATCAGTTGATCAGAAGCTATACAGAGGGATGATTGGGTCTCTATTATATCTCACTGCCAGCACACCTGATATTGTGTTCACCGTGGGATTGTGTGCTAGGTTTCAGGCAAATCCAAAGGAGTCCCACCTCACTGCAGTGAAAAGAATTTTGAGATATCTAAAAGGCACCACTGATTTGTGTCTTTGGTATCCTAAAGGTACTAATTTTGACCTTGTAGGATATGCTGATGCTGATTATGCATGTTTCCTGGTTGATAGGAAGAGTACTTCAGGCATGGATCACTTTTTGGGCTCCTGCCTTGTGTCTTGGGCCACCAAGAAACAGAATTCAGTAGTTTTGTCTACTGCTAAGGCTGAATATGTGGTTGCAGCCTCTTGTTGTGCTCAGTTGCTATGAATCAAGCAAAAACTCATGGACTTTGGTATAGATATGGAATGCATTCCTATTTTCTGTGATAACAGTAGTGCCATTAGTATGACGAAGAACCCGGTTCATCATAAGAAAACTATGCACATAGATGTTAGGCACCATTTCCTGAGGGATCTATGAAAAAGGAATGATCTCAATTGAATTTTGTGCTACTGATCAACAAATTGCAGATATCTTTACTAAAGCACTGAGTAGGGAGCATTTTGAGAGAAACAAGCTTGAATTAGGGATGATTAAAATCACCTAATTGAAAAAACAAAAATTGAAAAAAAAAATGAAAAAAAAATAATTTTTTGGCTAGAAACACTAATATAGATAATCAACCAGACTAATCATTGCTCAGCATCATGACTTTACTGTCATACTCTTTTTCCATGTATTATATGATTCCTTGGTTGCTAATGATGTTTCTCTATCTTTGTAAATTGAGGCAAATTAAGGACTTTAACACGATGAGCCTGGTTCATCTATGCTGGTTCATCTGATTGACAAGGTACGTGCTCATCTCCACACAATTATTGAATTAATTACAGTCACACATGAGCAGGATTCTATCTATATTTGGTTCATTTCAAATTCTTTGTACTAATCCCTAAATGAACTCGTTCCAAGAAGTCCCATCGGTACTCAATTAGCCTAGAGGTAGGGAACTCTTAATTGTCTAATCAATGACACTCCTACAACAATTAGACTCCTACTTGAATTAATATTCTGCCCGTTGTATAATTAATAGCCACATCTTATAAAAGGCCATCATTACCTCCCTTCTCAATAACCTAATAAGTCGAACCAAGATCATTATTCTTCTAATCAAAACTGATCAATTTTCTTTTCTTCTTAACAACACTCGTAATCATGTCTTCACCACCACCTGCTTCTTCTTCTTCATCGCCAAATCGTGATTATGATGGAGGGATTTATGAATCAGATTCAAATTCTCCATCTGTATACAGTTCTCAATCACCAGAAAGAACCTCAACCCCTGAAAACCCTCATATTCCCGAACCCACATATAACCCTAACCCAGCACCCTGTGGTCATCGTGTAAAGGTTCTTGCCAGAAAATCAGTGGCTTCTGGGTCCCGTGCAAGATTCTTGGAGGAAATTCTGCAGGCTGAAGAAGGATAATAATTCTGAATCATCAAGTGAATCTTTTAAATCATCCAACGAGTATGAAGCACCTGGTTCATCAAATTCTAAACAAGGTAATCGTGATGCTATTTCTGAATCTGTTAATGCTGAGAACAGGTTTTTTCTGGTTGGGTCGGTAGTTGATATTGAAGTGCCGAGTAGGCAAAGAAAATTGGAAAAATGTAAATTTCTTGAGAGAGAGGGATTTGGGGAGGATGGTACCACATTGGCTATATGTGATCCCATTCCTGAGAAGGTTGGAGAAGATGTCACAGAGTTAGGGGGAAATGTAGTCGAGGAAGCAGCGGCAGGTTTAGCAAGCTTGAAGAAAGGAGTAGATGAACTTGTTTTCATATGGGGACAAGACGTTATCTGACAGGCTAAGGAAACTGAGGGAGTCCTATAACCCCAATAAAAGAAGGACTCGGAAATCCAAGGCAAGAAAAGTGAAGGTCGTGGAGAAAGATGATGATAAAGAGTGGAGTGGAAAAGATGAGGGGGAACTTGGTGAGGTGACTGACAGAATCACCTTGTTTGGAAAAAGAACAATTCTAAAGGAAAAGTTGTTAAAGGATCTCGAGCAACCTGGGATGCGATACCTGCTGGACACACTGGATGTTCAGGGGTGGAAGACCATAGTCCTTCACATGGAAGGAAGGTTGGCTAGAGCGGAACTGGTGAAGTTCATGGGTAATGCAGTTGTCAAGGACGGCAGGGTCACTACCACAATCAAAGAAATTCAAGTCTCCTTTGATGCTAAAGAGCTGGGGGAAATTCTGCACATTCCTGCTCAGGGCTACGAAGATTACACTAGACAAAGATGGCCTAGTTTGTATGAGATGGCCTCAGCAATCAACATTCCCAGATTTTTCAGTGACAATGAAAGTGAAATTGAACCCAGGCCAGTCTACAAAAGTGAAATGAAGCCAGAGCACAAGTTGTTCTTCGAGTTTGTCATCAAGTTCTTGCTGCCAAGACAAGAACAAAGGCACATAGCCAACTATATGGATCTGACCTTGATGGAGTGTTGTATAGGGGAAAGCAGATCAACTGGCCAGCCTTCATCATCCAACTCTTAGACAGAGTTGTGAATGTGACAAAAGCACATGAAATCCCATATGGCTTTATTCTGACAGTTGTGCTAGCTCATTTTGATGTTCCTCTAAAAAAGGCTGAGATGGCTACTGCCAAGGACTATTTTGGGAAGGATGCTTTGTTGACTTGCGATTATACTGTCAATGTTCCTGTAGATGAACTTGGTTCATCTAGGAATTAGCCTGTCAACAGCAAAGTCAGAACTCTGGTGCAGGAAAGCGAGATCAAGGATATGGAGATCCTTCATTTGAAATCTCGTTTGATTGAGGTTGAAGCTGAGCGGGATGCTCTCAGGGCTGAATTAGCAAAAGAGAAGGAAAAGAGTGAGGGTGTTCTTAACCATATGCTTTCTCTTCTACAAACCAAGACCACAACCTCCTATGTACCTTCCCATCTTTAGGTTGTCCAGAGCTACCTAAACTCCCATTTCAGTGCCCAGTTCGGGACGTGTTTCTGTTTTTGTTATTTTTGCTCATGGTAGTGACTGTTTTAGTTTTTTTGTATGGTGCTTGACTTGCGTACTAATCACTGAATTCTGTTGTTTTTGTTATTTACTTGTCTTAGTTTCTTAGATAGCTTACATTTATTGTTTACTTATGATGATTAATCATGTTTGCACCTGCAGTTGCCTCAATGGCCATGAGTAATTGTTAACAACTCTGGTAAGTTTATCATTTTTCAAACTTTTCGATGATTCCAAAAGAGGGAAGACATGTGATTTTATATTTCAAGTGATATTTATAACCTAATAATGAATCTGGTTTCTCTATGATAAATTCTTAAAAGACATACAAAGTGTTTGAAGTGTATACAGGGAGAAGCACAGAGTTTGTCATCATCAAAAAGGGGGAATTTGTTGACCCAAGTCACTGCATAGTTTTGAAGATTGACAAATGTCTGACCAGTTTAACCAGGTCCATCAGAGCACACATACTTGACCTGACGTGTGTGCACATGAATCGTATATACATAGGAGATGAATGCGATTGTGAAGTATCAATGAACAAAGAGAGTGTCTCATAATGCGTAAAAGGTTGAAAATTATAAAAGAATAGAAGTTGAATTCAGCAAGGACAGTAACGAAGGAAGGAAGTTGAGTTCAATACGAACTCTTTCTCCCAAGAAGAGTTGTACCAGAACTGAACGACAAACTCAACAACTGACTCTATAAATAATTGAAGTATTCTTGCTTGAATTACCAATGCACAAGTGCAGAAATGAATCAAGATCTAAAAGCAAAATTCCCAGATATTTTGCAAACAGAATTACTGTGCGATACAAAGGCTACAGACCAGCTAGAAGAACCAATTCCATCTTTTTTTCATTGAGTCTAGTTGGTTGTAGTGGGCGATTTAATATTGTATCTTTTCAGCTTTCATAGAAGCAATTGTAATAGGTACACATTGTTCAAGTTAGAGTTATATTAAAGCTTGTAGAAATTAGCTAGAGGCTAGTTACTACGAAGGGATTAGAGTTAGTCCTATGATTACAAAAGAGTTTATTTTGTAAGTCCATTTGGCTCAGAGTTTTAGTAAAGAGTTTGAGAAAATCCTACTGAGGAGTAGGTCGTGGTTTTTTCACCTTTTGAGCCAGGTGTTTTCCACGTAAAAATATCTGTGTTTTTATTTTACTTCTTTTATTATTCTGCAACAATAGAAGTTGGAACACCAAGAAGAACCAGGTTCTTCTAGAGAGACAACACTCGAAAAATTGGATACCACACAAATTAACCTATCTTCTTGTGTGGTATTTACGTCTAAAAGATCACAACATATCCTCCAAAATCTGAATAGTACGCTCCGACTGCCCGTCGGTCTGAGGATGAAATGATGTGCTCAACTCGACCTGAGTACCTAAATCTCTCTGTACGTCTCTCCAAAACTAAGATGTGAACTGAGTACCTTTGTCAGAAATGATAGAAACCGGAACCCCATGCAATTGGACAATCTCCCTGATATAAATCTCAGTTAACCGCTCCGAAGAATAAGTAGTACCAACAGGAATGAAGTGCACGGACTTGGTCAGCCGATCTATAATAACCCATATAACATCAAACCTCCTCGAAGTCCATGGGAGTCCAAGTACGAAGTCCATGGTGATTTGCTCCCACTTCCACTCCGGAATATCAAATCTCTGAAGCAATCCACCTGGCCTCTGGTGCTCATACTTGACCTGCTGATAGTTGAGACATCGAGCCACAAACTTAACAATATCTCTCTTCATCCGCCTCCACCAATAATGTTGTCTCAGATCCTGATACATCTTCACGGCACCCGGATGGATGCAATACCGTGAACTATGGGCCTCAGCTAGAATCAAATCTCGAAACCCATCAACATTGGGCATGCAAATCCGGCCCGGGCTCCTCATGACCCCATCATCATCAATAACCACATCCTGGAATCATTGCGATGGACCCTGTCCTGAAGAACAAGCAAATGTGGATCATCATATTGGAGTTCTCTAATCTGATCACAAAGAGAAGACCTGGAGGCTACACAAGCCAATACCCGCGGAGGCTCCGATAGATCCAATCTCACCAACTAACCTGCTAAAGCCTAAACATCAAGTGCTAAAGGTCGCTCTACTACTGGAAGGTAGGCTAAACTCCCCAAGCTCTACGCTCTACGACTCAAGGCATCGGCCACTACATTGGCCTTCCCCGGATGATATAAGATAGTGAGGTCATAATCCTTGAGAAGCTCCAACCACCTCCTCTGACGCAAATTCAGATCCTTCTGCTTAAGAAGATGCTGCAGACTACGGTGATCGGTAAAAATCTCACAATGCACTCTATATAAATAATGACGCCAAATCTTCAAGGCATGAACAATAGCTGCTAGCTCAAGATCGTGCACTGGATAATTCTTCTCGTGCACCTTAAACTGTCTGGACGCATAGGCAATCACCCTACCGTCCTGCATCAAAACCGCTCCAAGGCCAACTCGCGAGGCATCACAATAAACTGTATAAGAACCTGACCCCGTAGGCAAAATCAATATTGAAGCTGTAGTCAAAGCTGACTTGAGCTTCTGAAAGCTCTCCTCACACTCCTCAGTCCACCTAAATTGAGCACCCTTCTGGGTCAGTCTGGTCATAGGTGTTGCAATAGATGAAAATCCCTCTACGAAATGGTGGTAGTACCCTACCAAACATAGGAAATTGTGAATCTCAGTAGTTGATGACGGTCTAGGCCAACTCTACACCGCCTCTACCTTTTTTGGATAAACCTAAATACCCTCACTGGACACCACGTGCCCCAAGAATGCTACTGAATCAAGCCAGAACTCACACTTCAAAAATTTTGCATACAATCTCTTCTCTCTCAAGTTCTGAAGCACAACTCTCAAATACTGCTCATGATCCTCCAAAGATCGGGAATACACGAAGATATCATCAATTAACATGATGACGAAAGAATCCAGATAACGCCGGAATACACTGTGCATCAAGTGCATAAAGGATGCTGGGGCATTGGTCAACCCAAATGACATAACCAATAACTCATTATAACCATATCTAGTCCTGAAAGCGGTCTTCGGGATGTCTGGCCCCTGAATCTTCAACTGATGATAGCCGGAATGCAAGTCAATCTTAGAAAATACTCTGGCACCCTGCAACTGATCAAACAAGTCATCTATATGAGGCAAGGGATACCGTTTCTTCACTGTAACTCTATTCAGCTGCCGATAATCAATACACATACGCATAGAACCATCTTTCTTCTTTACAAACAACACTGGTGCACCCCAAGGTGACACACTAGGCCGAATGAACCCCTTATCTAGGATTTCCCAAAGTTTCTCCTTTAATTCTTTTATTTCCCTTGGTGCCATAAGATAAGGTGGAATAGAAATAGGCTGAGTTCCTGGCACCAGGTCAATACCAAAATCAATGTCCCTGTCAGGCGGCAAGCCCGGCAGGTTTGTAGGAAACAAGTCCGAAAAGTCACGGACCACAGGAACTGAATCAATAGCGGGAGTCTCACCACTGACATCCCTCACAAAAGCCAGATACGATAAACACCCCTTCTCAACCATACGCTGAGCCTTCAGGTAGGAAATCACCCTGCTAGGCACATAATCAGAAGAACCTCTCCACTCAGCCCTCGGACATCCCGGCATAGCTAAGGTCACGATCTTAGCATGACAATCAAGAATGTCCTGACATGGAGATAACCAGTCCATGCCCAATATCACATCAAAATCGACCATGCTAAGTAACAGTAGGTCCACTCGGGTCACCAGATCCCCAATAGATATCACACACGACTGATACACGAGGTCCACAATAACAGTATCGCCTACTGGAGTCGACACATGAACATATGTAACTAAAGACTCACGGGCCATATCTTGAAAATGGGAAAAATATGAAGAAACATAGGAATACGTAGATCCGGGGTCAAATAAAGCCAAAGCATCTCGGCAACAGACTGAGACAATACCTGTGATCACTGCATCGGAGGACGTAGCATCTGGCCTGGCTGGAAAGGCATACATACGGGCCTGACCTCCACCTGCTCGACCTCCCCTTCTAGGGCGGCCTCTAGCTGACTAACTACCACCCCTGGCTGCCTAGGTGGGTGGTGTAGTAACTGGAACTGAAGTCGAAGGTTGGATCCTCAGCTGAGATGGACCTCGAAGAAGATAAGGACACTGCCTCCTCATATGCTCGAACTCTCCACACTCATAACAGCTCCCGGGAGCTGGAGATTGGGACTGAAATGAACCCCTAGCACTAGAATGGCCACTAGGAGAACCATGCATAGAAGAACCCTGAGTTGATGGTGCTCGAGCTGTACTCTAGGCTGGAAGGGCACCGAATGAAGAATGTCCTGGTTGAAAACCGCAGGCACCATGCCCCGAAAATGCACCACTATAGGCTGGGCGGCCTGACCGAGGAGGCCTGAATTAACGGCCCCTGCCATGTTGAAACTGCCCCCTGGAAAGAGAACCACTAGAACCACCCGACCACGAGGCCTCTTGGCCTCTCTCTCTACCTGCTCCTGGCGGCAAACCGACTCAATATCTCGAGCAATATCAACAACCTGCTCGAATATAGTATCTGATACCCTCTCCCGGGTCATGAAAAGGCAGAGCTGATAAGTAAGGCCATATATAAACCTCTTAATCCTCTCCCTATCAGTAGGGACAAACTCTGTAGTATGATGATCCAACTCTGAAAACCGCATCTCATACTGCGTCACTGATAGCTTCCCCTGACGCATCTGCTCAAAATGCCTGCGATGCTCCTCCCCGTGAGACTGAGGTACACATCTCTCCAAGAAGATAGTGAAGAACTGCTGCCAGGTAAGGGGTTCTGAACCAACAGGCCTACGCCTTTCAAAAGATTCCAACCAAGTGAAAGCAGCACCAGAGAACTAAAAATAGCAAATGAGACCTCACTGGTCTCCAAAATCCCAGCGGTAACAGCATCCTCTGGCACTTATCTAGAAAACCCTGGGCCTCCTCACCCTCAGCACCACTAAATGTCGGAGGTTGTAGTATACTAAACCTCTCCATCCTACGCTGCTCATCATCTGGCATAGCTGGGACCACGAAGTCCTGAACTGGAGCAACCGGTTGGGCTGGAATCGCCCCCTGTGTTTGCTGGCTCTGAGTAGCCTGCTCAGGCGTCCGGGCAACTGGAGTCTGACTGCCTCCCCTGGCCTGAGAAGTAGCGGCAACTGACTGAGCGAGGGTGGTACACACTGTCAAGATCTGGGCCAAGGTCTCCTGAAGATTTGGAATAACAATAAGCACTGTCGGTGCCTGAGCCTGTCCCGCTGGAGTATCTGTGGCGGGAATCTGATCTTGAACAGTAGGGAGATCAACTGATATTGCCCTGGCTGCTGCACGGGCTGGCCCCTAACTCTACTACAACCTCCACCGCGGTCTCGATCGCTCGCTGGTCTAGATGGTGGTTGATCACCCTAATCAGTGGCGCGAGTCCTCACCATCTGTGAGAGAATGAAACAATAGAAGTTTAGATTTCCAGAATCAATCAAATGGCACGACAGAATTCAAGAAAAGTGAGATTGTTCCTGAGGGTTCTGTAGCCTCTCGAAGATAAGTACAGACGTATCCGTACCGATCTGCAAGACTCTACTAAACTTGCTCATGAGCGTTGAGTCCTATGTGACCTAGGCTCTGATACTAACTAGTCATGACCCCAAATCCTAAGCCGGCTGTGATGGTGCATATCATGGAACTAGGCTAGCCAACCATTTCAGATTATCAATATATACCATATTTTCCCAAATGTTTAGCAGATTTTAAAAAATATCATAAAGAGATAAAGCGTAAACACTTCCCCAAAACCTGGAGTTAACTATCATGAGAATCTAAGACTGAAAATACAATGTACAACAATGTGTTGCTACAACCAAAGTCTGAGGTACAAATGACCAAAAGAAACCATAATCTGAGGGAAGGAAAGGAGGTGAGTTGGGGACTCTGAGCAGCTACCTCAATCCTCGGACAACTCAAGCTCGTTCGGAAATCAACTAGCGAAATGGTCTAGTAACTGGATCTGCACACAGAGGTGCAGGGAGTAACGTGAGTACGCCAACTCAGTAAGTAATCAATGTAACTAAAAACTTGAGTGTAGTGATGAGCCATTTAAATCATATAAATCCATATAATGAATAACAGTGGAAATGAGCAAATCAAAACAGAAATATACAGTTCCAAATATTTCATAAAACCCTGGTTTTCATCTAAAAATCTCGTATGAAAACTTTTGTCCAACATTTATATCAGAGGCTCAGTGTAAAGAAGAGTGAAAACAGCATTTTCATAGAATATAAGCCCCTTGGGCAAAATATCAGTCACAATAAAGCCTCTCGGTCACTCGTGACTCCATTATCAGTATCTCATGCTCTCACTTAAATCTCATACTTAGCAAGTACCATGAACACACACAACTGTTGCAGCAGGCAACCCGCTTCATTATGTTTATACATACATATATACTTATACTAATGTGGCATGTAGCCCGATCCATATAATAGTCGACTGTGCTCACTAGGGGTGTACAGACTCCTGAAGGGGCTCGTTCAGCCCAAACGCTATATCTGCTGTGGCATGCAGCCCGATCCAATATGTATACTGCTGCAGCGTGCAGCCCGATCCATATATATAACATATATTGCTGCGGCGTGCAGCCTGACCACATATAATATATAACACATATATTATTTCAGCGTGCAACCCGTCCCATAACTATCCTCACATACTAGGTGCTCAGCCTAATCACATATATAATGTTGCGACGTGCAGCCCGATCCATAGATATCCTCACATACTCGGCTCTCGGCCTGACTCAGTCACCCTCACAAGCCACTTGGGAAATTTATCTCAACTCACGGGGCTCAACCCCAAATACTTTTCAGAGTTTTCAAAGCAGTGTGATAATAGTAAAAATAACCACAATTAGGAAACAATGACTGAGTTCACAATTTACTAACAGGATAGTGGTCGAATAGTGTAAAAGTACCCCCTGAGGATATAAACAGGTAGGCACAAGGCCCTAATCATGGAGAATACCCTTAAGGGTCTAAATAATTCGGCACAAGGCCCCAATCATGGCTCACAACCCATATACAAGTACAAATTTCTAAGATACAGGATATCATAAGGCTCCAAATCATATACGCGGCTTAATAGTCGCTACGGGACGGACCGAGTCCCAATCCATATCGGTGCACGCCCCCACGCTCGTCACCTAGCATGTGTGTTACCTGATTTATCAACACAATAACATATAAAGGGGTGTCATACCCTCAGGTTTAGAGTTAAAATCGTTACTTACCTCAAAACAGCCAAAAATCTACCCCGCGATGCGCTTGCCCCTCGAATTGGCTCCCAAATGCTCTGAATCTAACCAAGATCAGATTAACATCATCAAAACACGCTAACGGAACAAAACCCAATCGAAAGATATAAATTTTAACAAAATTCTCGAAATTCGGCCAAATCCGAGATCCGGGCCTATGTCTTGGAATTCGATAAAATTTACATCACTAGAATCCTCATCCTCCCACGATTCTATACATACTAAAAACTCCACAATCGGACCATACTTGCGCACTCAAATCACCAAAAGAATTTCCTATCTTCCTCCCCATTTTTCCCAACTTGTACCACTTTAATTCTTCAAATTACAAGCCTAATCCGAACAAAATAGCATAGAAATTAGTTATATAGTCCGGGAACTTACCTCCACTGAAGATCCTCGAACACCTTCTTCAATTTGCTCTCAAATAAGCTCCACTTGCATGCAACAATGGAAGAATAACCAAAATTTCGTGGAGGCATTATTTTATACTATTCTGCCCAGTTAATCTGCACCTGTGGACCTTTCCTCGCACTTGCGGACCCGCACCTGCAGTCCCATGTACGCACGTGCGAAACCCATACTTGAGTGGATTCTCTTGAGAAAGATTACACAATACTCCCTTAATATTGCAAAATCTCATGTTAATTAAGGTGCTCTCAAATCTCGGGGTTTTGAAGTGTTGAAGATGCTATCATATTTTGAATTCTGAAGATCCTTGAATTCTCACGTTATAAGTATAGAGATGTGATTCATGTTCTTAAGATATATATTGGTTCCCTTTTTCTCAAATGATATATGGTTGATTCATGTCTTTAAGACATATAATGATTCCCTTTTCTAAAATGGTATATGACTCACGTTAGAAGACTTTTCCAATTTCTCTAATCTTGCCACATATATTAATGACTTAAGAGTCATACATGGGGATTGGGGGTGCTTCCACGTGGAGAGGGCTACTCTTATCCAAATATTTCTTAATTAAATAGCTAATCTTCCATTAACCAATAATTAACCAATTACCCAGATAATTAAGAATTATCTCAAATTACTTAATATACTACTCACTTTTAATACACTTCACGTACCCTACTATCATGGTCATGGGATAACTTGTATAGCACTAGTCTATAAATACCGGGTATTATGGCTCGGATCGTACTTTATCCCAAATCGACAACCTTCAACAAAGCTCATTTTCTTTAATTCGTTTACCCTTTATCCTTCACGCACTTACTTATCGCTTGTTATTAATAGTGTAAATACGTTAACCTCAAGATAATCTCATCCCCGAGTCTACGTCAATTAACGGAAGATGAAACTTTAACGTACAAAAATGCGAGATGTAACATATGAAGACCTTCATTTGCTTGTCCTTAGGGACATAGTGCGGCACGGTGGTTCCAAGCAGGTTATTGTTGGAGATGATGGAGTTTTGAGTGCAAGGTCTTGTTTTTGTGCCTAATGTGGATGGACTTCATGAGTTGATTCTTGAGGAGGCCCATAGTTCCCGGTAGTCTATTCATCCGGGCACCACCAAGATGTATCAGGACTTGCGACAGCATTACTGGTGGAGGAGGATGAAGAAGGATATAGTTGCTTATGCAGCTCAGTTTCTAAATTGTCAGCAAGTAAAGTATGAGCATCAGACACCTGGTGGTTTTGTTCAGAAGATAGAGATTCCTGAGTGGAAGTGGGAGCGTATCACCACGGATTTCATTGTTGGAATCCCATGGACTCAGAGGAAGTTCAATGCAGTTTGGGTCATTGTGGACAGGCTGACCAAGTCAGATCATTTCATTCATGTGGTAGTTACCTACTCTTTAGAGCGATTAGCTGAGATCTACATCTGCGAGATCGTCCGTCTTCACGGTGTGCCCATGTCTATCATTTATGATCGAGGTACGTAGTCCACCTCGCACTTCTGGAAGGCAGTACAGCGTGAGTTAGGCACGCAGGTTGAGTTGAGAACAGCGTTTCATCCTCAGATAAACAGACAGTCCGAGCGCACTATTCAGATATTGGAGGATATGATTCGCGCATGTGTTATAGACTTCGAAGGATCGTGGGATCAGTTCTTGCCACTTGTGGAGTTTCCCTACAATAACAGCTACTAGTCGAGCATTCAGATGGCTCCCTATGAGGCATTATACGGTAGTCAGTGTCGGTCATTAGTTGGGTGGTTCGAGTCGGGGGAGGCCCGATTTTTGGGTACAGATTTGGTACAGGATGCCTTGGATAAGGCTAGGATTATTCAGGATCAACTTCGCACAGCTCAGTCCAGGTAGAAAAGTTATGTTGACCGTAGAGTTCATGATGTTGCATTCATGGTCGGAGAGAGAGTTTTGCTCCGGGTATCACCCATGATGGGTATGATGAGGTTCGGAAAGAAGGCCAAGTTGAGACCTAGGTACATTGGACCCTTTGAGATTTTGGAGAGAGTGGGTGAGATGGCTTATAGGCTCACATTGCCTCCTAGTTTATCAGTTGTTCATCCGGTGCTCCATGTGTCCATGCTCCATAAGTATCACAGTGATCCGTCCCTTGTTTTAGATTTCAGCTCTGTCCGGTTGGACAAGGATTTGACTTACGAGGAGGAGCCGATGGCTATTCTAACCTGGCAGGTTTGACAGCTGAGTTCTAATAGTTATCCTTCAGTTTTAGTATAGTGGAGAGGTCATCCCATTGAGGCAGCTACTTGGGAGTACGAATCATATATGCGGAATAGATATCCACACCTTTTCACTAGCCCAGGTACATTCCTATGTTTGTTCGAGGACGAACGGTTGTTTTAGATGTGCAGAATGTAATGACCTGATAGGTCATCTTATGTTTAGAACCTAATTATGTGTTTCGAAGCCTCAAATACCTCATTTTAGCCTTCCTCGATTTATGTGCGCAGTCCGGGTGTTCTTCCGGAAGGCGTATATGTTAAAAACTTATAAAAATAAGAATTTTACCTTAAAAATTCATTTGAGTTGACTTTGGTCAACATTTTGAACAAACGAATCCGGATCCGTGTTTTGCCGGTCTTGGTGGGTCCGTATCGTAATTTGGCACCTGGGCATATGCCCGGAATCGAATTCGGAGGTCCCTAGTTCGAGTTATTGGTTTTTGTTGAAAATTAAAAGTTTAAAAGTTTAATGATTTTTAAGAATCGACTGATGTTTGGTCTTGCTGATAACGGGTCCGTGTTTTGGTTCTGGAGCCCGGTACAAGTCCACTTTTACATTTATGACTTATCTATCAAATTCTGTGAGAAATGGAATTGGTTTGACGTGATTCGGGCGTTCAGTTATGAAAATAAAAGTTTTAAAGTTTTCATGAAAATTTCCTTTGATTTGATGTTCGATCCGTGGTTCTAGGAATTATTTTGGTGTTTTGATCGCGTGAGCGAGTTCGTACTAGGTTTTTGGACTTTTGTGCATAATTGGTTTGCAGCCCCGAGGGCTCCGGGGAATTTTGGATAGGCTACGGATGTTTTGAACTTAGAAAAAATCTGGGTTTTTGTGCTTCTGGTGATTTCTGGTGTTTCCTTCTTCGCGTTCGCGAAGGTACTCTCGCGAACGCGAAGAGTGAACTGGGCAGGATGGATTTTCTTCATCGCGAACGCGATAGCTGGGTCGTGAACGCGGAGCTGTGGGGGCCTTACCCTTCGCGTAGGGACCTGGGGGATGGGACAGTCATTCTTCTATGTGAACGTGAGCACTGGCTCGCGAACACCTAGACTAGGGGGAGAAGCCTTAGCGAACGCGAAGGAAAACTCGCGAAAGCGAAAGCCAGTTGGGTTGTTGTACATCGCGAACGGAAAGAAGGCATGACTCCTAGACCTTAAAACATTTCAAAAATGGGATTTCTCCCTTTTTTTTCATAACCCTTCCATTAGAGCTCGCCCTGGGAGCGATTTTGAAGAGAAAACTCAACACCAATTCATAGGTTTATACTCTTTAACTCATTTTCTTCCGTTTCTAACATCACCCATTAATTCCTAGCCCTAATTGTTGTTCTTGCATGGTAGAAAACTAGGATTTAGGAAGAATTGGGGGGTTTTGCAAATTCGGGATTTAGACCTCAATTTGGGTTCGGATTTCGAAACTAATTACATAATCGGGCTCGGGGTAAATGGGTAAATGAATTTTGGTCCAAACCTCGGGTTTTGACCAAGCGGGCACGGGGTCAATTTTTGACTTTTTGGGAGAAAGTTTGGGAATTCTAAATTTATGCATTGTAATTGATTCCGTTAGCAATATTTGATATTAATGAGTCAATTGTGGTTAGATACGACTGGTTTGGAGGCGGATTCTAGAGGAAAAATTGTGGTTGAGCATTGAGTGATCTTTGGAGCGAGGTAAGTGTTGTGTTTAACCTTGACTTGAGGGAATTAGGAACCCTCGTACTGTGTGCTATGTGAATTTCATGTGAGCAGCGTATATGCAAGGTGACAAGTGCTTATGCGCAGACGAATTATCAGTTTTCCCTGTTTTCCCACTTTTCTTTCTTGTTCCCTGTCTTAATTGTTATATGCTCTAAATGTGTTTTCATGTCTAATTTCTACCTGTTAATCAATGTTTTCTCCTGTTTATGATATTAGATCTTTTCATAGTTTCATGATATCCTACTATTTGCTCAAGTTGGTTTATTTGCACCTTCTAGTTGTAAATTTCTGGACTGGTCTCGCTGTGTAGTATTACTTATATTGATTCCCATGTTGTACAAGGTTTCCTATTTGGTTCAGTTTGATATTTATGGATTGTAAAGGCTTTCTGCAATTTGAATTGTAAATTTTACTGTGCACATTGAGTACTTGGTATATATATGGTTGAATCGGGTTTCACGCCGCAACAAGTGAAATAAGGGTGGAATAAGGGTGAATCTATATTGTACGGTGGGATCGGGTTGCACGCCGCAACAGGTGTAATAAGGGTGTATTGTTTTGGTGGAATAAGGGTGAATTATGATACCGATATTGTGATATTGTCACGACCCCAAATCCTCTAGTCGTGATGGCACCTAACCCAATCCTCTAGGTAAGCCAACTAGTAACTATCCAATTCCATTGATATTAACAAAACAAATAAATGATAATAATTTACTGAATTTTATACATTTCCCAAGGACTGGTAGTACAAATCATGAGCTTCTAAGAATAAAATTTAGAAAGCTGAAATGAAATAATACATAGTCTGTCTGAAAAGTACATAAACAGAGTTTTATAGATCTAGAGCTACCACAAACAAAGGGCAGCTACAAGCGGGTGCAGGTACATCTTCAATCCAGCTCCCATCGAACACAGCAACATCACCAGCCAACATATGCACGCAAGGCGAAGAAGTGTAGTATGAGTACTTCCGACCCTATGTACTCAGTAAGTAACAGATCTAACCTTAGGATGAAAGTAGTGACGAGCTAACACAAGGATAGGTTCAATACCAAACGCCCACAATAATTTATAACAACGTAAATACAAGTATAAAAGAGGTATCTCAGAAGTAAAGATGCTCAGCTCGTTCACAGTTCCAAAAAATTATCATGTTTTTCACGTATCTCAGTGAAAACGCAAATCTTTTACCAAAAATGCCAAAATACGAGTAAGTTTGAAAACTGTAATTTTTTCAAACATCCTTTCCATAATAAATAAGATGTTTCATTTTCTTTCCAGTTAATAAGTGTATAATACCTCCCTATGCCCATGTATCAATGTGTGTAAAAAGTCATGAATGACGTGATACTGCATAGCATGAGGAAAAATGCATCTCTATGCCTGTATGTCATGTGTGCATGCAATGCCATGTATGTCAGAAATGAATCATGTACTCACATTCCCAGAGTAGTCAATCTCATTGCCCCTCATTCTCTCTCACTATGCTCAATGCTCAGCATACTCAATCACTCGGCAATGTACAATACATGTTGCGGCGTGCATCCCGATCCATATATATATATATATAGTTGATTGCGCTCACTGGGGTGTGCATACTCCGGAGGGGCTCCTACATACCAAGTGCTATAATCCGCACGGACAACTCACGTGCTATAGTATCATAACAAGATTCGCACGGACAACTCACGTGCTACAGTATCATATCAGAATCCGCACGGACAACTCACGTGCTATAATATAAATATCATGATCTGCACGGACAACTCACATGATATGGTATCAATACCTATATAGGCTCTCGGCCTCACTCAGCCATCAACCTCTCTAGTCTCACTCACGGGCTCACAATGTCATGAAACTATCCTGACAACGATGATATGATGTATCAATATATAATAACTGAGATTGAGACATGGTATGAATGCATGGATATGACTGAGTACGAAATATCAATGATATCAGTGAGATGACAGTAAGAAACGACCACTATGGGTCCAAACAGTATCGGCATGATTCCAAAACATGATATCTAGCATGATTGACAGCTTAACTACTTTATCACATGGTGGAAACACATATATCAACAACGTAGGACCACTATACAGTGCCATAGAAGCAACAGAGTCCCAATTCACATGGTGCACGCCCACATGCCTGTCACCTAGCATGTGCATCACCTCAATACCAATCACATAACACGTATCGCGAGGTTTCATACCCTCAGCACTAAGTTTAGAAGAGTTACTTACCTCGAACAATCCAATACCAATGCCGAGCAAGCCAAGAGATGCTCCAAAGATGCCATCACCCGCGTAGCGACCTCCAAACGGCTCAAAACTATCCAAAAGCAACTCAAATGCATCAAATAAATCCCATGGAAACAGTTCCAAATGATAAATATCGAATCCTTAATCAAAACCCAAACCGACCAAAAATTACAGCCGGGCCCGCACCTCGGAACCCAACAAATCTCAAAAAAGCCCATTCAATTACAAGCCCAAAAATGCTAGTTTCACTCAAATCTGACTCTGATTCGATGTTCAAAACTCAACAATTCAAATTATGAAACTTTAGGCCAAAACCCCCAATTTCTCTTTAAAATTCATCAACCAATTGCCAAAAATGAAGAGAGATTCGTGGAATAAGATCAAAACCAAGTGTAGAATACTTACCCCAATCCTTGTGATGCGAGTCCCACATCTCAAAATGTGAAGAAAGAACCAAAACCCTTGATTTTTATATAGCTTCTGCCTAGCAATTTTTGCTTTTGCGAACAAAGGGCCGCTTTTGCGGCGTCGCCTTTGCGGCAAAATTCCCTCTCCTGCGGAATACACTGGAGGTCTACTCATCCACACCTGCACAACAGTAAGCGCTTCTTCAAGTGCATGTGCGAGACAAAACGCGCTTCTGCGCACAAAACGCGCTTCTGCGCACAAACGCGCTTCTGTGATCACAGCTTCCGCCCCCGCGCACATGCAGGTGCGCATCTTCCTCCCCATCTGCGATGATCCCCAATCAAGCCTTACTTTTCTTCTACGACCAACTTTCCACATATGCGGACTCGTATCTGCGTCCATTCTTTCGCAGATGCGAAAACACCAGAACCAGCAGCCTTCAGCAATGCAACATGAAACAAAAATGATCTAAACCTCGTTCGAAACTCACTCGAGCCACTCGAGACCCCGTCCAAATATATCAAAAAGTCACATAACATCATATGGACCTACTCGAGGCCTCAAAACACACATAACAATATCGAAACGAAGAATCGCACCTCAAATCAAACTTAATGAACCTTGAACTTGCAATTTCCATAACTCGTGCCAAAACATATCAAATTATCCCGGAATGAACCCAAATTTTGCACACAACCCCCAAATGACATAACGAAGCTATCCCAATTCCTGGAACCACAATCAGAATCTGATATCCTCAAAGTCAACTTCTGGTCAAACTTATAAACTTTCCAAACCTTCAAATTTCTAATTTTTGCCAACTTGTGCCAAAACCTTCTAGAAACATCCAAATGCAAATCAAGGCATACGCCCAAGTCCAAAATCACCATCCGAGCCTAACGGAACCATCTAAACTCCGTTTTGGGGTCAAATTCACAAAAAGTCAAACTTGGTCAACCCTTTCAACTTAAAGCTTCAATAATGAAATTCATTCTTCCAAACTGATTCTGGATAACCTGAAAACCAAAACCGATGATTCACATAAGTCATAATACATCATACAGAGCTACTCCTTCCCGTAAACTACCGAGCGAAGTTGAAATACTCAAAACGAACGGTCGGATCGTTACATCCTCCCCCACTTAAACATACGTTCGTCCTCGAACATGCCAAGAGTTGTTCCAAAAGCCATCAAACAGTTGTATAACCTTACCATGCACATACCCGGGGGTGATCCCATGTCACCCTATCCCATATAGGTCTGGTAACACGACATAACTAAAATTTCTCAATTCAACCTAGTCTATAAGCCTTATAATCCAATTTTCCAACATTCGGAATTTGTTATAAGATCTGAATCTCGCAACCTGCCTGTTGTATAAGTCTGAACAAGTTGTACCAAACCACAACCATAACCTAAGATACAATCACAAGATATACCATATAACTCAAATACTCATAGCAAAATTTCTCAACATGGTAAATGTCCAGAACAACCCAATCCTGGTAATAAACCTCATACCTAACAAAACCTCATTCTAAAACCTTCGTACACTACCGATAATGAAAGAACACACAGAAACTCATAACCATTCATCAAATTAACAAGCCGCAGAGCTCCCTCTCCTTCAACAAGAACTATAGCCAATTCCTAAGCCAACTTCCGATATTATCCTTCCAAATATACCGCAATCAAATCTTATAGCACCCATCCTAGATCCGACGACTTCATCTTATCGAATACCAACTACTCTACTGACACGCAACACCAATACTACTCAGAGCCACAAACCATGCAATCCATGCACCAATAAGCAAAAATTCAAATGTATTCAATCACAAAAATAACTCAATCAAGAGAACTGTCCCGCAAGCTCAATGGGTGCCACCACAACAAAATGGTAAGAACCCATCTCACACCGTAGAACTATCACCAGACTCTAACACAAAGGTTCATACCTCAACATAACTCCGCTGCAATGCATGACTCCACCCAAATGTTGGTCCATATCATATACCTCGAGCCACCCTGCTGAAATCAATAACCACGCGAAATTCGACATCAAGTACCCAAAGTGCATTACCATAACCAGGGATAATCATATGACACAATGCCACTCAAAATCCGAAAGAACATAACCAATACGCCCTCAATCATGCAATACCTAATTACTTATCTTGCTCAAATTCCGCTATAAGACCACAATAGAACCTCACCATGTGTGCCTAAAACCAACGAATCACAACTCCTCATAGCATAGAGGAGTAACTCACAGAAAATTTTAGAGCACGAATAATCTCAACAAAAACTGAATGGCACATCCCTCAACAATAGCATTACGGATCCAACCAATCCGACTCGATGTAGACTACACATTCTAATTGGGCCTACCCATGGACCCCCAAATTAACTCCGGGCACCCACAAATAGATAGATAAATAAACCCCTGAAAGCCCACAATGACTGAATCATAACACATACTGTCATCTGGCTAGCTTCAGCCATGACTTCACAGTCCACAACCATGAAACAATATGCTCCTGAGAACTCCCAGTCTCCAAATCCATAGAATACACAAATCACCATA
The DNA here is from genome assembly GCA_005239505.1 of Nicotiana paniculata. NCBI lineage: Eukaryota > Viridiplantae > Streptophyta > Magnoliopsida > Solanales > Solanaceae > Nicotiana > Nicotiana paniculata. Next base: position 58,817 of record MDKI01138739.1, read on the forward strand.
TCTAATCCCAACTCCACCGTCAGAATGTCTAACACATCTCTCATACACGATCATCCCACGAGGAATACTTCTAAAATTCTTCCATGTCACATAACAAAATTCGAATACCAGTAGTTGATCAATCAGGAGAGTGTCGCAGTACCAGTAAAGTATCCATAAATCAAACACATTGCCCCTTCTGAAATGTATACTCTCATCAAGACATACCAAATAGTAATATCATTTACATAGTCATCTGGAACTATCCATGCTGCCTATGAATTTATGACCTTCCCTCCAAAACTGAATTGTGACCTAGCACATGAAAATCTCAATCCCACACAACACTTCGCATCCACCATTCCATCATATGAAAAATACAAGAACTTCATAGCCCACTCCGAGTCACAAGCAACTACATACCCAATTAGCCAAGGACCTTCCATTTGATTTCATCCAGGAGAAATTCATTATACACCACATTCTCCTCACGTTAGTAGGAAATATACCCCTCGAACCGTGGTAAAAACCATTGAGAACTCTTTGAAACCCATTTGCACATAACCAAGCTATCATAATTGAATCTCACTAACTCAACCCAGCCACGCAAGTCGTCAAAACCCAAGAGCATTGCCACGAAACACCTGTAGAGACTAGCCACATCATAAGTACCCAAAGAATCGATCATACCCATTACTGTGCTGATCCAACCTACTACCAAGTTGTCCTATTTTTCCAAGTCCTTTCCAAATTGCCTTCAAATTGATACTTCTCCTTGCTAGAACACCACGATCCCTAACCAAAATTCACCATACAAGAGACCACCCTAGTAAAATGAACACAACGCCCAAAGGCCCCTAAGTCGTTGACTTCCCTCTTAAGCACCCCCGAAGCACCACAACCGAGACACCCACTCTAAAGAGACCCTATGTGAACCTAATTTTGTTTCTTTCACCTTTTTATATAGAAATGCATAATCCTCAATGATATAAAAATTCCACAAGTCTCGACACCATCCAATGTAACTCTCATTCTCTAGCCATATACAAATCTTGAAAATTACAAATCGCTACCTTTAAATCTTGAATCCATTAGAATCATTCTCGAGAGTCATCCACTCTTCTCAAATCTCAATTAAATTGACCAAACGGACCGAACGACTTGTGCCCCATTAGCACACCAATACCCAAGGGAGTAACCCACACTCCTAAGCAACCGAGAAAATTGCTACTCCATGCACACTACAACCTTCACGACTAACCACTCAATCATTCAATGATCCCACATATCCATACAGTGTAATACAATCTGTATCCAGAAATTCACTTACTCGAGTCATCCCCAATCTTAACCCATGCAGTCATAACGGATTCACCAATATACATCAAACCAAAACCAATACAACATATAATCGTGCAATCAACTCGTTGATAGCAGACTCCCTCACTTGGCTCAAAGCGATTGATCAAAACACACAATAATTCCGATTGCCATACTCTATTACTGCCATAGTACCGCAGTGAGATTCAACTAAATCCTTCCTGAGAACGCAAACCATCTAATACTTCAAATTATCTGCAAATCTCGCATTCACCCTTGTAATAGTCAAGCCAACTTCCACAAGAAATCCAAACTCAAATTGCAACATATATCATTCACTGGTAAAAGAGAACTCTCTACAAAACATCATAGGGACCACACAACCTCAGGACACCTCACGGGGGTAACCCACCTGCTTTGCCTCAAACTGACATCTTTGTATACTCGTACACAGTCCTAACTATTACGCAATCACTTAATCTTCCTGAGTCTAACTCATAACACGACATAAAAATCTACTTTACCCCACAACTAAACAACATGAGAGGTCCTTCAACACACCCATAACTCGAGGCTATACGCCAAATAAAGATAGAAATTAAACACCCAATAGTCCTTGTTACATCTCAAGTGAACTCTTCTCGTCACATTTGAACAATCTGAACACATTCGTAGTCACATCATACTCACCACATAGTCATCCAATCCCAAATTCCAGTAATAGGGACACCACCGAACATATAAGTCGCAAAAGCACGTGCTCACAAAACCAAAATCTCCGTGCTCAAGCTACCGTCAAAACCCGACCTCAAGTCCTCCAGACTTTCCCATCTTCAGCATGCCAAAATCACATCTCACACCTAAACCATGGAATCACAAGTTGTCGTTGCACAATTGTTATCGAGCACTCACATGCGCATACGAATGCGTGGAAGGAATTCAAAAGGTTACGCTTCAAGCTGAATAAATGTCGCAAGATAAGGAAAGAAAGATGGGAGTATATCCTAAATGTCCTGCAACCTCTCGAATATAGGTATGGACGTCATCATACCGATCCGCAAGACTCTACTAGACACTTTCTCATGACTTGTAGAACCTATGGACCTAGAGCTCTGATACCACCTTGTCACGACCCCAAATCCACTAGTCGTGATGGAACCTAACCCAACCCGCTGGGTAAGCCAACTATCTAATTCCAATGATATTAACAAGACAAATAAACGATAGTAATTTGTTGAATTTTATACATTTCCCAAGGACTGGTAGTACAAATCATGAGCTTCTAAGAATAGAATTTACAAAGCTGAAATGAAATAATACATCGTCTGTTTGAAAAGTACATAAACAGAGTTTTATAGATCTAGAGATACCATGAACAAGGGGAAGATACAACCGGGACGCAGGTACATCATTAATCCAGCTCCCATCGAACACAGCAATGTCAGCAACCAATATCTACACGTAAGGTGTAGAAGTGTAGTATGAGTACAACCGACCCCATGTACTCAGTAAGTAATAGAGTTAACCTTAGGTTGAAAGTAGTGACGAGCTAACACAAGGACATGTTTAATACTAAAAGCCTACAACAGTTTATACAACTTAATACAAATAGAAAAGAGGTATCGCAGAAGTAAAGATGCTAAGCTCGTTCACAGTTCTAGAAAATAATCATGCTTTTCAAGTGTCTCAGTGAAAACCCAAATCTTTTACCGAAAATGCCAAAATACGAGTAAGTTTGAAAACTGTAATTTTTCCAAATATCCTTTTCACAATAAATAAGATGTTTCATTTTCTTTCCAGTTAACTAGTGTAAAATACCTCTCTATGCCCACATATCAATGTGTGCAAAAAGTCATGAATAACGTGATACCGTATAACATGAGGAAAAATGCATCTCTATGCATGTATGTCATGTGTGCATGCAATTCCATGTATTCCAGAGATGAATAATGTACTCACACTCCTAGAATACTCAATCTCACTATCCCGCATTTTCTCTCACTATGCTCAATGCTCAGCAAACTCAATCACTCAACGCTAGACAATACCTGCTGCGACATGCATCCCCATCCATACATATATAGTCGAGTGCGCTCATTGGGGTGTGCAGACTCTGGAGAGGCTCCTACATCCCAAGTGCTATAATTCGCAGGAACAACTCACGTGTTTCACGAAAAATTCACGTGTTATAGTACCATAACAAGATTCGCACGAACAACTCGCATGCTACAGTATCATATCAGAATCCGCACGGACAACTCACGTGCTATAATATAAATATCATGATCTGCACGGACAACTCACGTGCTATGGTATCAATACCTCACATACAGGCTCTCGGCCTCACTCAGCCATCAACCTCTCTAATCTCACTCACGGGCTCACAATGTCATGAAACTAGCCCGACAACGCTGATATGATGTATCAATATATAATAACTGAGACTGAGACATGGTATGAATGCATGGATATGACTGAGTACGAAATATAAATGATATCAGTGAGATGACAGTAATAAATGACCACTATGGGTCCAAAAAGTATTGGCATGATGCCTAAACATGATATCTAGCATGATTGACAGCTTAACTTACTTTATCACATGGTGGAAACACAGATATCAACAATGTCGGACCATTATACAACGCCATAGAAGCAACAAATTACCAATTTACATGGTGCACGCCCACACGCCTGTCACCTAGCATGTGCATCACCTAATACCAATCACAAATCATGTATTGTGGGATATCATACCCTCAGCACTAAGATTAGAAGAGTTACTTACCTCGAACAAGCCAATACCAATGCTGAGCAAGCCAAATGATGTTTCAAAGATGCCATCACGCGCGTAGAGACCTCCGAACGACTCAAACATATCCAAAAGCAACTCAAATTCATCAAATAAAGCCCAAGGAAATAATTCCAAATGATAAATATCGAATCCTTAATCAAAACCCAAACCAGCCAAAAATCACACCCAGGCTCGCACCTCGGAACCCAACAAATCTCAGAAAATCCGACAACCCATTTAGTTACGAGTCAAACCATACTAGTTTCACTCAAATCCAACTCCAATTCGATGTTCAAAACTCAAAAATTCATATTATGAAACTTTAGGCCAAAACCCCCCAATTTCTCTTTAAAATTCATCAACCAATTGCCAAAAATGAAGATAGATTCATGGAATAAGATCAAAACCAAGTGTATAATACTTACCCCATTCCTTGTGATGAAGATTGCTCCAAATATTGCCTCAATCTAAGTCCAACATCTCAAAATGTGAAGAATGAACCAAAACCCTTGATTTTTATATAGCTTTTGCCCAGCGATTTTCGCTTTTGCGAACAAAAGGCCGCTTTTGCGAAAAATTCTCGCTCCTACGGAATACACTAGAGGTATGCTCATCCGCACCTATGCAACTGGAACCAATTCTACACAAGCGTAGGTGCGAGACAAAACGCGCTTCTATGCACAAACGCGCTTATGCGATCACAGCTTCTGCCCCTACGCACATGCACGTGCGCCTTTTCCTTCGCATCTGCAATGATCACCAACCAAGCCTTCCTTCGCTTCCGCGACCAACTATCTGTATTTGCAGACTCGCATCTGCATCCATTCTTCCGCAGATGTGGAAACACCAGAACCAGCAGCCTTCAACAATGCAACATGAAAGGAAAATGATCTGAACCTTGTCCGAAACTCACTCGAACCACTTGAGACCCCATCCAAATATATTGCGAGTCCCATATCATAACACGGACCTACTTGGGGCCTCAAAACACACATAACAACATCGAAATGATGAATAGCACCTCAAATCGAACTTAATGAACCTTGAACTTTCAATTTCCATAACTCGTGCCGAAATATTGCAAATAATCCCGGAATGAACCCAAACTTTGCACCCAAGTCCCAAATGACATGACGAACCTATATGAATTCCCGGAACCACAATCTGAATCTGATATCCTCAAACTCAACTTCCATTCAAACTTATGAACTTTCCAAACCTTCAAATTTCCAATTTTTGCCAACTTGTGCTGAAACCTTCTAGAAACATCCAAATGCAAATCCAGGGTCAAATTCACAAAAAGTCAAACTTGGTCAACTCTCCCAACTTAAAGCTTCAACAATGAAATTCATTCTTCCAAACCGATTTCGGATAACCTGAAAACCAAAATCGACGATTCACATAAGTCATAATACATCATACGGAGCAACTCATGCTCGTAAACTACCGAGCAAAGTGCAAATGCTCAAAACAGCCGGTCGGGTCATTACAGATATGGTGGGATCGGGTTGCGCGCCGAAACACACATACATATATATTCATTGTTGTTAATGTTGTTACATGGAAATAGGAAGGAATATGTGATTTATGGATGTTCGGATCTGATTTTTTGGTGTCTTTTGGGGTTAGTTTTGAGGCTGAAATTTGTGGTTTAACAAAATGGAGATGGAGGTGAAACCTATGGGTCTTTCATGGTGTATAAGAAAGGAGTTAAAGGAATGGTTTTAAATTGGAAGGGTATGAAGATGCTTGGGAGAGAAGAACATTTATGCTCCTCTTTGTTCTCTGTTCGCCCGTCCTCTCTCTAAGAATTCCCTCTGTTCCTTTCTAATCTAGAACCCCCTCCTATTTCATGACCCGTTCTTGCTGTTTACCTGAATGTGTGTGTGTGTGTGTCGTTTTTAGGTTTAACCCATGATTATAAAAAGGTTGTGGGTTTAGTATTGGGGAAGTGGACCTGCTGAATTGGGCCATCAAGATTCAAAATTGGGCTTAAGATCTGAAATTAATTATAAAGTACTTAAGATCTGAAAATTAATTAATTAAGACTCAAATCTTCTTCTAATAGAAAGTACTTATAAAATTGTAAAATCACTCCTAATTAATTAGAATAAACTATTAAAATAAAACAAAATATAAAGTGAAATAATTTTCAGAATTTTCAAAGATTATACTTAAAATAAGCTAAAAGCATAGCGTTATAAATTATTAATAGAAATATGTAACAAGTTACGAAATATGAGAAAATGAAACTATTTTGTGTTTTCGCATTTTATGTTATGTAATTAAAATTAAAAGTAAAATAAAATCCTACCAGAATAAAATAAGTAAATATTAATTTTTAAAAGTGTGTGGGTCAAAAATTGCGTGCTTGCAGCTGCACCTCTTTGCTTAACAACACGAAGAGTTTTTGAGAAAAGATTAAGTAAGCAACATTATTGGTTTCTGACCCGACACTGATTCAAAAGAGAATAAAGATAGATAAAAAAGTGTGACCGAACCCCTGTATCTAAGCTGCCTACATATCTTTGGCTATAAAGGAATCAGGCCACGTGTAGTTCAGAAGTGAATGAAGTGATGGAGTATGATGGGGTGTTAAGAGGGTCAAGTGATGTACCGTTCGAGGTTCCAGTCTGCGGTCCCTGCCATTACATCAAAAATATAAAAAAAATTATAATCAAAATAAAAGAAAAAAATAAGATCCTATCTACTTCTTGTCTCGAATCTTCCTGGAATCTCTACTTGAATCTTCAACATGAGACTGAAAATCAACCCTATTTTTCAGGTGGGCATCCTGCTGACTAGAAAAAAATTGAAATTTGACCCTATTCTTCATGCGGGCCTCCTGCTGCTTGCACTTGAAATAAACTTGAACTTGGAGTAGACTTGAGCTTGAAAACCTTGTTCTTCAGGTGGGAAAACTTCTGATTTGAATTAAATAATCTGGAGGTTGCCCCTATTCTTCAGGAGGGATCATGTTGTCTCTGACTTGAACTTGAAAACTAAAAGTTGACTCTGTTCTTCAGGCGGGCTCCTGGTGCTTATCTAACTTGAACTTGAAAACTGAAAGTTGACCCTCTTCTTCAGGCGGACTCCTGGTAATTCTGACTTAAACTACATTTTCAGGTGAGCTCCCGTTAAACTGCATTTTCAGGTGAGCTCCCGCTTTTTAAACTCAAAAATTGAAAGTTGACCCCGTTCTTCAGGCGGGATCCTATTGCTTGAACTTGAAAGAAAAAAATTTAAAGTTGACCCTGTTCTTCAAGCGGGCTCCTGGTGCTTCTCTGATTTCAACTTAAAATTGATTTCTGAAATATTGACCCTCGTTCTCCATGTAGTTGCCTGCAATCAAAAAAACAAAACGAACAAAATTTTCTGCCCTAGTTTGCACTAGGAAGATTTGTGAGTTGTTAGCAAAACTGTAAACCGCCTATGCTATTAATACAATGATGAGAGTAAAACTAAAGACTCGACTAGGATGTGCATCTCCTATGAGTAAAACCAAGAAAACTTTGATTAGAATATGCGTCTGCTAAAATAAAATCTGAATGACCCAAACTAGGAAGTGTGTCTCCTAGGGGTGAAACTTAAATGACCCAAACTAGGAAGTTCACCTCCTAGGGATGAATTCAAACGACCCAAACTGGGAAGTGCGTCTTCTAGGAGTGAAATCTCAATTTACGAAGTGTGTCTCCTAAACGTATAACCTGAAAGACCGAAACTAGGAAGTGCATCTCCTAGGGGTGAAACCTTTAACCTAAAATTAGGAAGTGCATCTCCTAAAAAGTGTGGCCTGAAATATTTACACTAGGAAATGCATCTCCTAGATGTGAGATTGATCTTGAGGAAAACTATAAACTAAGCTTAACTGACCCTATTCTCTATGAGGGACCCTTGAACTCAAGGGAAGCTAAAGATTAACAACTCAAGGAAACTAATCTCCAGGCGGGACTCCTGAACTCAAGGAAAGCTAAAGATTAACAACTTAAGAAAATTAAAAAATGACCTATTCTTCACGCGGTACTCCTGAACTCAAAGAGACATAAAGATTAACTTAAGAAAATTAAAAATTGATCCTATTCTTTAGGCGGGACTCCCGAACTCAAGGAAAGCTAAAGACTAACAACTTACAAAAATTAAAAATTGACCGTATTCTTCGGGCGGGACTCCTGAACTCAAGGAAATCTAAAGATTAACAACTTAAGAAAATTAAAACTGACCCTATTCTTCAAGCGGGACTCCTGAACTCAAGGAAAGTTAAAGGTTAACAACTTAAGGAAACTAAAATTGACCCTACTCTACAGGCGGGACTTCCGAAACCAAGTAAAACTAATGATTAAGAACTTAAGGAAACTAAAACTGACCCTATTCTCCAGGCGGGAGCTCTGATCTAAAGGAATGCTAAAGATTAAGAACTTAAGAAAACACAACTAACAACTTAGGAGAAACTAAGAAGTGACCCTATTTTCCAGGGGGGCCTGAACCTGAACTTAAGGAAAACTAAAGATTAATAACTTGAGGAAAGTAAGACTGACCCTATTTTCCAGGCGGGACCCCTGAACTTAAGGAAAGCTAAAGACTCTTCTGACTAGGGACAAAGCCTAGGAGATACGGTTCTTCTCAACTACGAAAAAGGCCTAGGAGGTAATGGTCATCTCAAATAGGGAAAATTCTTTGGAGATAATGGTATTCTCAACTAGGGGAATGTCTAGGAGGTAAAAACCTTCTCAAACAGCCTTTGTGCTGACACAATTTGGGCGCGACACCCGAAAGTTTCAAGCTTCCAAGCTTTGATTTAGACATAGTCTTCATCCCTGTTTCAAACAAAGAAAACTTGTGAGTTTAAAACATGGTGGGTTATTAGTGGCCTTGACCTTGAGGGTGATTGATATTTCACTTGCCATGATAACTTTGATTTCAACTTGGAAGACCTTGCTTGCTATTGATTAACCATTTTTTCTGTCAACTCTTATCATAGAAAACACCTCTGATCCGTTCAAGCCCAAATCCCTCTATTTGTTTGCGTTGTGCTCATGAATTGACATTTATCGAACCTTTGTATTTCTCATGAATTTTAAAGCACGTCAATTGTCGCCAACTAAGTGCGCATACTACTCTTTCCTGACTTATGCCACTTTGATGTGCTAGCCGGACTCCGCTTTGTGTAATTGGAAAGCTGATAGTAAATTTTGAAGTCATTTTCCACTAGTTCTGACCAAATAGACTCAAAAAGAGGACTTAAACAAAGCAAGAGGAACATAGTAGGGGGCAATGGAAAGAGATGATTGTATACGGCTAAAATCAGAGAGCCCAATTTTATGGTCATTACGGCACTCAGAAGGCTCGAAGCGGTTCAAGTTTTGGCATCGAGGAGGAATGTAGAGGATTCTCGACCTCTAGGTGGTGTAAATCGAAGACCACCGTGTAAAAGCAGGAAATCCCCAAGAGGCACGTGGTTAAAGCTGACCAAGTACGCAAAAAAGTAAAAGCCCATACCATGGCATTAAATGGTTGTACCAGCCGTCTATCTTTGTACTAATTACACATGTACTATGTCGGGATTCCCTATCTTATATAAAGGGGACCCTTTTCATTTTGTAAAAGGGAGGATATTGAATACACAAGAACAAGAACATTCTCTGCTCTCTAACTCAAACATTCTCTAAAATTGTTCCATTGATTTATTACCTTTCATTTATTGTGTACATTAATTGTTCTTCATTTATTTCTCGTTATTGATCACAAAGAGGCCATCTTTGAGGCCTTCAATATTGTTGTATCATCTTCGACCTCTCCCTGTCAAGCCCTCAAGCTCGACCTCGAGGCCTATTTCTACCAAGCTCTAGACCCCATCTCTCAACTACTCAGTTTGCTCAATCACATTATCCTTCGCTCTCATATTGTTTTCTTACTTCTCACTTGGAAGCCCCCTCGGGCTTGGTGTATCCCAGCAGGCTCTTAGAAAAGGAATCCAGGCTTCCAGAAAGAGAGTCGAGGCCAAGCAAAGAAAGATATCAACCGTATATAGAAAATCGGATAAATATCCCGAGGTGTAACATACCTCGAAGTGACCAAAGGGTAGATTGAGGCCAGAATCCTCGGGGACTCTTGAACAAAGCAGGGTTCGACAGGAACATAGGGCCGATAGAGGCACCCCAGCTATCTGAGTACAACTTTAACATTGATGTTTTAGACATCGTATCGGCCATAGGTAAAATCAAGGACACCGGGTGGCCAAGGCCCGTACTATCAGATCCTTCGTAGAGGAACCCTAACTTGATATGTGAATATCTCGGTACCCACGGTCATAAGACCGAGGATTGCAGACAGCTTCGAGAAGAGGTGGCCCGGCTGATTAGCAAAGGGCACCTTCGAGAGTTCCTCAGCTACCAAGCTAAAAACCAATTTTGGGAAAGAGAGGCGAACAGGGAGAATGAAATAGAAGAACCACGGCACGTCATCCACATGATTATTGGAGGAGTCGACATCCCTCAGAGACCCGTTTTTAAGCAAACAAAAGTATCCATCACCAAGGAAAAGTGAACTCGGAGATACATACCTGAAGATGCTCTTTCATTCAGCAAAGAGGACATCGAGACCTTGTCTCAACCTCATAATGACACACTGGTAATTTCTTTTCTTTTGAATAAATTTCAGGTTAAATGTGTGCTCGTGGATCCAGGTAGCTCGGCCAATATAATTAGGTCGAGGGTGGTATAGCAACTCAGATTGCTCGACCAGATCGTGCCCGCCTCCTGTGTCCTCAACGGATTCAACATGGAGAGAGAAACAACGAAAGGGGAAATCATCCTCCCAGTCAGCGTGGCCGGTACAATTCAAAATACCAAGTTTCATGTCATCGAATGTGACATGAGATACAACGCATCGCTTGGACGGCCATGGATTCACCATATGAGGGCGGTGCCGTCAACCCTTCATCAAATGACAAAGTTTCCTACGAAAGATGGAGTAAAAATAGCATACAGAGAGCAACACGCAGCAAAATAAATGTTCGCAGTGCACGATGTAGCACCGACGCCGGTACCTTCTACATCGAAGGATCCAAAAAACAATCAAGTAGCCAAGTAGCGATCACAAACTGCATTCTCGATGAACGAATAAAGGACCGTGCCACGTCCTCGAAACGAGTAACAGAAGCATATCGATGCTTGAACGCCACCATAGTTAAGGTACAATCCTCTCCCTCTTTCCTTCACGTTTTACACTAACCTATGTGCAGGTGTTCGATTGAAAGGAACCGAAGCACCCTCCAGCTTGAAGGCCTTCTGTTTTAAAGCATGTGTTGTGCTCTTTTTCCCTCAGATCGGATTTTATCACAAATGGGTTTTACCGACGAGGTTTTTAACGAGGCAACATCCATATTCTACCTAAGGAGAACTCACCAAGTATTCAAGGCTTCTCTTCGATCAACCTCAAATACGGAGGGGCATCCCCCAGGAGATCACCTCCTCGATGAAACTAAAATATGCCAAAGAGGGTCTCGACAGGAGAACGATGTATAGGACCAAATGATCGAATGAACCGTGTCCACGTAGAATAATCGAACCCTCGATGGTGAAAAAATGTATACGTTTACCAAGTAATCGAAGGAGAGTCTTTTATCATCAAAACACTTCGCGCGTCAAAGATGTTTGCTATTTTCACAAGAAACGGCCTCAGGGCCAGAAAATTCCAGGACACTCCGGGACTGACACCGAAAACTCGAAGCCGTAAGACCTGGGCTAGCAACTTCGAGTTCATAATCCCTCCATGAGGCACCAATGTAAGCCCTCCACGAGGCAATATCAACAACATAATCCCTCCATGAGTCAATGTCGACAACATAAGCCCTCCATGAGGCAATATCAACAATGTAAGACATCAACGAGGCATGCTCAAACTTGTAAGCCCTCAACAAGGAAACATAAAATTTGTAAGACTTTAAAAAAGGCATAACCCCTGACTCGGGGACTGTCCTCGACAGTCACCCCATTGAGTCATCAAAAACTCGAAGCTATAAGACCTTAGGCCGGCAACTTCAAGTTCATAAGCCCTTCATGAGGCACCAATGTAATCCCTCCATGATGCAATATCAACAGCATAAGACCTCCATGAGGCAATGTCGACAACATAAGCCCTCCATGAGGAAATATTAACAATCTAAGACCTCAACGAGGCATGCTCAAACTTGTAATCCCTCAACAGGGCAACGTCAAATTTGTAAGACCATAAAAAATTCATAACCCCAACTGGGGGACTATCCTCGACAGTCACCCCATCGAGTCATCAAAAACTCGAAGCCATAAGACCTCAGGGACGGAAACTTCGAGCTCATAAGCCCTCCATGAGGCACCAATGTAAGCCCTCCACGAGGCAACATCAAAACTGTAAGACCTCAATCAAGGCATGTACAAATTTGTAAGACCTTAAAAAGGCATAATCCTGATATCAAAGTAAAGGCTATATATTCGAACTTGTAAGACCCCTAAAAAGGCATACCCTCGATACAGACGCCGAGGCTATCTCACTCGAGGACTAAAAGGCTACGGCCAAATACAATGACTACTGTCATAAGGCTCCGGCCAAACTAACACGACCCAGAGATGTCCGACTATTGCCATAAAATCACAGGCCTCCAATTACTTCGAAAAAACTTTGAAAAGAACCGGTTAAAGGTCGTACCCACCCAATGCGTAAGAGCCCAAGTCGCTAGCCACATTAAAGGTCGTACCGACCCAATGCGTAAGAGCCAAAGTCGTCAGCCACATTAAAGGTCGTACCAACCCAATGCGTAAGAGCCCAAGTCTCCAGCCATATTAAAGGGCTTGCCGACCCAATGCGTAAGAGCCTAAGTTCCAACCTAAAGAGCCTTAGGGCCGATTTAAAAAACCTAAAGGTCGATGAGCTCGAGTCGAAACCCGACTCGGAGACTGAGTCCGAAATGGTTAATTAAAGCGCCTAAGGGCCAAATGCGTAAGAGCCCAAGCGCCAGCCATATCAAAGGGCGTACTGACCAAATGCGTAAGAGCCCAAGCGCCAGCTATATCAAAGGGCATAGCGACCCAATGCGTAAGAGCCCATGTGCCAGCCTAAAAAGCCTCAGGGCCAATTTATAACCCAAGGGTTTCGTTTCGAAGTCCAACTCATCAGGCTAATTATCGACAAGCAAATCAGAAATACCAAAGAATTTTCTATATATATATATTACAAATATACATTTACACCGAACCCACAGGAGTTTTTACAAAGGACAAGGAAGAAAAACCTAGTCTGCTCTAGGGACCAGCTCCCTCGGCAGCCTTCAAATATTAGCATGGGCACCAGAAGAAAGGAAAAACTTGGTGTCGATCTCATCTGCCTTGGCCTCTTTATCTCTTTCGAGAGATCAAATCCCCTAGCATGAATCTCTTCGAGGGTCTCCCTCCGAGACCTGCATCGGGCATACTCATTGCCCCTCCTCTCTCTGTCAAAGGCTCCCCTCAGCTCAACCCGAGCATCAGTTGCATCTTTCAAATAAACGGCCACTTTCTTATCTGCCTTTTCTCGAACTTCTTCAGCTTCAGCCCAGGCATCCACAACCTCGGCCTTCATATTCAAAAGATCAGTCTCGAGCTTGGAAATCATGCTGGTCTAAATCGAGCTATCTTCTCGAGCATTGTGAAGTTGTATCTCGAGGGCAGAAGCCTTGGCTAAATCATTCCTTTGGGCCGTTGCATGAACACCTATCTGCGCCTTCAACGCATTGCATTCAGAATTGACATGTCCGACTTCACCCCAAAGGCGTTCCAATGCTTCCGTTTTTCTCTGCAACTGAAGCACCGAAACACTAGCTCTCAAAGGCGGGAAAGGAAGCATGTACTCCCTCAAAATAAGGATTACCTGTTGCTCGAGATTGCCTTCGTGATCTTGACTTCGATTCATCTCGATCGAAGGTATATAAACTCTCTTGTCTTCTCATTACAAAGAATCCTGAGAGATTTCTCCTTTCCCTAGGTTTCCCGCAACTTGCAGCGGAGCAGCTCTGACATGAGCTTGTCAAAAGCTTGTGAAAAATAAGCTTCAATTCAAAAGATGAAATACAAAACTGAAAGACCAACAAAGCCAACCAAAACTCACCTCGGAACAGAGCCGCTGAGCCTTCTCAAAAATTGAGTGTGGGTCTACTAGCCTGGTCCTATCGGCCCCAGTTGAATCGCTCTCGGTGGGGACATGATCGCTCGAGACCCCACTTGGTTCAAGCGGCCCCTGGACCCGAATGTCCCTCGAAGTACCTTAAGGGGGAAGCAGATGATGGTGGAGGACTCTTGCTCCTTCCCTCTCTAGGAACCTCTCCCTCGAAATTAGAGGTCTCAGGCCTAGAAGGATCGGAAACCTCGGGAGGGCCCCTTGCTCGAGCCGTAAACAAAGAACCATCCTCCCGAGGAGAATTAATGTCCATAGAATGACCTACGTATATAAAGTCCTCTTCAGCGGAGGCATCTCCTTTGTGTCTCCGGGAAGGCCCCGCCTCATCGAGAATGTCCTCATCCATCGAGGACCTTTTCCACTTATTATCCTCCCTCCGCTCCGAAGCCGACGGCCCTTCCCTCTCCTCGAAGTGGCACGAACTCACCTCGGAGAATCCACCAATGCCTGCGGCGATGGAGTGAAAACACATAAATAAAAACATTCCTCGAAAGGCAATCACATGACACATATCGTGGTGCTTTGCTTCCCATCTACCCTTTGACAGATCCCGCCACTTGCATTCATCATAGGACGAAGAAGCTTCCAGCCTCCGAGTCCAATCCGCAAGATCGGGGATCTCTTCTGGCATCCATGGGACCGTTGTGGAAGAAAAAAAGAGACATCCTTATAAAGCATCGAGAGCAAAAGGCACTAAGGCGCGGCATAGTACTTATGTTTGAAGTTCTATTTTTTGGGGAACGGCAGGAACTCGGCAGGAATGATGTCGACGGTCCTCACTCGGGCAAACTGACTCATCTATCCTCGGTTCTGGTCCTCATCATCACTGGTGATGAAAGGCTTGGTGGATCAGTGTCGTAATGCAATCATGCCTCGACAATGCTGAGGCCGATATAATCTGATAAGGTGTCTAAGGGTAACTCGAGCTCAGACTTTTCAGTAAAGTACCTCACCATCAGCACTATCCACTAGAAGGACGGATGAATTTGAGCTAGAGTGACTCGATACCTTTTCCAGAATTCAAGCACGAGGTGGTCGAGGGGGCCCAATGTAAATGGGTACGTATACACGTTCAAGAATCCCTCCACGTAGGCCATAATATTCTCTTCACGGGAAGGTATCTTCAGCATCACTTTTCTCCCCATCCGCAATCTCTCCTCACGGCCTCGAGGTGGTTTTCTTCTATCCATCGAATTAACCTAGACGCATGCTCTCGATGGCCCGAGACATCGAAGAGGTTCTCTAGTGCAAAGACTTTTATCAAAGCAAAACAGCTCGAGGTTAACTTGCCATACGCCGGCAGTATACCACCGGTCGGGCAAGATGCAGAGGTAAGATTTCCCTTTTATTGGTGAATGGATTCGGTCACGGCAACCATAATTACTTGAACAAAGACAAAGAGGAAGGAAACTCAAGCGATTTCGCAAGCTAAAAAAAGGAAGAGAACGTTAAAGAGGAAACTAGTTTTGCAAAGTTGCAAGACCCAAACTGAAGAAGAAGCGAGTGGATATACATAGAACAAGCGGCGGCTATTGAACTACTTTGAAGACCAATTAATTCTGACAAAGTTATCATAACTTTTGGGGAAGTGTACCGGCGGGGCCACCTCGATCACTTCACGGTCATGTCATATGAATGACACTGTGACAAAGCGTTCGAGGGATCAAAAGCCCCATGCCGACCTAGCCTCGAGAAGGTTTTCGATCTCGAGGGTCTCCACTACAAGTACAGTTTCCAAAGAGCTAAAGTCAAAGCTTGATGGTCAACTTTTGCATAATCATTGAAGAGCAAAGTTTGGAAGATATGAAATGAAGAGATCTTTTTTATTCCAAAAAAATGTATTTACAAAGGTATTTTTACAAAAACTCCCCCGAGGGTCCTATGTACAAAAAAGGAAAAAGCACAACAGTAGGTGAATCTACTCTTCGCCTTCACTGCTGCCCGAGCCACTTTCAGAGCCCTCATCCGACATAGTTAAAATTGCCGATTCTTCCTCCAGGGCCCTTGCTTCTTCAATCTCGGCAGACGGATCGGCACCTTTGGTGCTAGCTTCCTTGAAGGCTTGCCTCCTGGCTTGCAAGCGAGCATGAGCAACTGCCCGAGCCAGTTTTAGCTCGGCCTTCTCGGATATCTCCTTGGCCCAATCATTCGCGGCAACAGCATCCCTTTTGTATGAAGAGACAAACTTATCGGCATCAGACTTGGCCGTAGATAATGCAGCAGCCTCCTCCTGCGCACCTCGAAGAAGGTCTTGAATCGAGGATATCTTCTCCTGAAGCATGTCCCTCTACAAAGCCACGGCATCATTCAGCCGCGCTAGCTCAAGGATTTTGGCGTCCTTGGCCACAACATCCTGTCGGAGCTGCCCCACTAGGGTATCCTTCTGCCTAATCTGAAAGACGCAGAAGACAAGCCAATTAGCACCAAGTATGGTAATGAAAGATAAAATTGTGGGTACCCGAGTACCTGCTCGATGAAGTCGGCCCTCTCTTGGAGCGCTCTCTCCAAGCCTTCCCGGAGGTTGATCAACTCCTCCTCTTTTCGAGCACATAGAGCCTCCAGCTCAACCGACTCTGATATAAGCTTCTCAAGCTCCTCTCCATGATGAGCCAACTCATCTTGCATCTTGGAGAAGGCTTGGTCATACAGCTTCTTGACCTGCAGCATAAAGGAAGAAAGTTAGAAATCAAGAGTAGAAAGTCGAAGAATAGCATATTATTTCAAGAATGTCACCTGCTTTTGGATCCTCTCGGCCTCCTCGAGGCCAGAGGGGGCATCGATATCGGTCTCCTCCTCAACACCTTCAAAATAATCTATAAATGCATCATCCTCTCCATGAGAGGTCCCCAAACCGGGGCATTCCTATCTTGGGCATCCCGTATCTCCCCTGGATAAAATGACGGGCCCGGTTGAAATCCATCGGCATTGTCAGCCTCCATCGATGCTTCCTCTCGCCCCCGAAAAATTTAGGACACAGACCCCTCGAACTCACCGACGTGAATTGTGCCATGTCCGACGAGCAGCTTGGGGATTGCACCTGAACCCTCCTCGTGGGTCTCCTCATCACAAGGCAGGTCTGCATCGGCCACCTCCAACTCAGTAGACGTCCGCCCAGCAATTCTCAAAGCATCAGCCCTTCGTTTTGCCCTTTGTACCAAAGGGCAGGTATCATCACTTTCTTCCTCAGCTCGCAGGCTCTCAACGTCCATCGAGGATAGGATCGTAGCATCGGTCTTGGGCTTCCGAGCCTTTGCCTTTTTGGATTTTGGAGACTCCGTCGGGGCCTTCTTCTTCCTTTTCTTGTCCTTAGTAGCTTTCGGAGCCTCTTCCTCACCAGGAGGCCGCGGTCTCATCAAAACTCCTTCCCTAAGGCCTGCACAAGTGTAATTTATCAAACTTACAACCATGGATATTAATCACAAACAATGAGGGAACAACAACAATGAGAGCATACCGTGGTTCTTAGCATGCCACCGTGTTTTAGCCAAATCGCGTCAGACACGTTTGTTGTATGGAAAGCAGAATCCAAAAGTTTGACCCACCCCGAAAGGTCCTGGACAGCGCTGGGAAACCAAACTTTGGCTGCACAATTAGAAAAAAATCAGTCGAGAGAAAAAGAGGTGGTAAAACATACTCAATACGGGGATACTTACGTCTCATATTCCATTCCTCCGGGAACGACATTCTATCAGCAGGGACGATGTCCGAGGTTATGATTCTAACAAATCTGCTCATCCATACCCGGTCTTTATCCTCGTCGATGCAAGCAAAGAACGCCTTGGCAGATCGACGGTGTAGCTTAATTAGGCCCCCTCAGAAGAGGCGATGGTTGTACAGTCTAATCAAGTGATCGAGGGTGAAAGTCATTCCTTGACCATGTTGGAAATGTGTCGAATCATATACACAATCCTCCGGAAAGAAGGATAAAACTTGTCACGACCCCAAATCCTAAATCGGTCGTGATAGCGCCTATCGTGGGACTAGGCTAGCCAATAATCACATAATTACAGTTTCTTTCCAAAATCCCAACCATTTTCAAGCATTTCATAAAGTATGTACTGTATCCATTAGGCAAATAAACAGTTAAACAGTCTAACCCTCCCCAAAACCCCGAGTCAACATGTCATGAGCATCTAATAAATATGCCAAAGGTATACTTTTATAATACAAAACCTCCGGACGAATAACTAGATATAACATAAGAAGGGAAAACAGAGAATGATGCGGACGCTGAACAGCTACCTCTATATCCCGAACTTCGGCTCCACGCGGAATAGATGGCTAACGCTCAGTATTAGCATATGTATCTGCACACAGGGGTGCAGGGAGTAATGTGAGTACTCTAACTCAGTAGTAATGAAAATAAATCAAGTCTAAGAGGCAAGAAACACATAAAATCAATAACATCAGTTCACAATATGCACAACCTTTCTTTCCAACAGTATATACATAGGTATATGAAATCAACATGCTTTAAAATCCATCTTCAGTAAAATCCTTTGAGAAATGTGTTTTCCAACAATTTCTGAAATAAAAATAACTGAAGGATTTAGTATAAAATGAAATAAATCATAAGTAGCCCCTCGGGCAAAAACATGAATCATAAATCGCCCCTCGGGCAAAACATCACTCAGCACCTCACAGCCACTCAATACCAGCCCCTCGGGCAACCTCACCGGTCACTCATGCCTCCCAATCACTCGTCACTCGGCACTCAGCACTTAGCACTCGTACTCAGTAGGTACCTGCGCTCACTAGGGGTGTGTACAGACTCCGGAGGGGCTCCTTCAGCCCAAGTGCTAATATCAAGCCACCTCGTGGCGTATCATATCCTCACAATCAGGCCCTCGGCCTCACTCAGTCAGAACCTCTCAAAAGCCCCTCGGGCGTATTAGTAAAATGGGGTACTCAACCCAAAACATCATTTTATATCTTAAAATAGTGTAAACAAGGCTGAGTTTCGAAAATAGTAAGAACAATATGATTGGGTGTAAATCAAAAATCAACAGTGAGGAAATAGCAGTAAAAAGCCCCCAAGGGGTCTAAACAAGTCGGCACGAGGCCCCAAACACGACTTATAGCCCAAATATAGCAATAGTCTTTAGAACACAATTTAACATATGATTTAGAGTAAAATAAGCAACTCAATAGTTGTTGCGGAGAGAACCAAGTCCAATCCAAAAATCAGAGCACACCACATACTCGTCATCCGACATGTGCGCCATTCTAAAAACATAGAGAAAGATGAAGTCCGGGGTTTCATACCCTCAGGACAAGATTTATAGTCATTACTTACCTCTACCGGGCCACAATACTAATCCGCAATGCTCTTGCCCCTCAAATTGGCTCCCGATTGCTCCGAATCAAACCAAAACCAGATTAACATCATAAATACACGCTAAAGGAACAAAACCCAATCGTAAACTATTAATTTAGACACAATTCTCGAAATTCGGCCAAACCCGTGCCCTGATCCCACATCTCGAAATTTGATAAAATTTACATCACTAGAATCCCCATCCTCCCACGATTCTACACATACCAAGAACACCACAATCGGACCACAATTGCCCGCTCAAATCACCAAAAGAACTTTCCAAACTTCCTCCCATTTTTCCCAACTTTTCTACTTCAAATTCCTCAAATTTCAAGCCTAATTCTACACCGGACATCAAAACTTCATTCCGAACACATTCCTAAGTCCCAAATCACCTAACGAATCTATTTGAGCCAAAAAAATCCGCATTCCGAGGTCATTTACCAATAAGTCAACTCCCAGTTGACTTTTTCAACTATTAAGCTAATTTAAAAGACTAAGTGTCTCAATTCTCACCACGACCACTCCGAACCCGAACCAACCAACCCAACACAACATAAATAGGCTAAGCAACATATAATAAAGCAGAAACAAGGAAAACGGGGCAAATCTCACAGAACGACCGGCTGGGTTGTTACATCCTCCCCTTCTTAAACAAACATTTGTCCTCGAACGGGTCTAGAAATATACCTGGAGTCTCGAATAAGTGAGGATATCGGCTCCGCATCTCCCTCTCGGTCTCCCAGGTGGCATCCTCCACTGGCTGACCCCTCCACTGAACCTTCACTAAAGCTATATCCTTAGACCTCAGCTTTCTGACCTGATGACCCAAAATAGCCACCGGCTCTACTTCATATGACATATCACCCTCGAGTTGAACCGTGCTGAAGTCCAAAACATGATACGGGAATACTCGATAATTTGGGAGGCAAGGCAAGTCTATAAGCCACCTCCCCAATCCTCTGAAGCACCTCAAATGGCCCAATGAACCTGGGACTCAACTTTCCCCTTTTTCCGAACCTCATAACATGGGTGACACCTTCAGCAACACCTTCTCCCCAACCATGAAAGACACATCCTGGACCTTCCGGTCCGCATAGCTATTCTGCCTAGACTACATCGTGCGAAGCCGCTCCTGAATCAACTTCGCCTTACCTAACGTATCCTGAACCAGGTCTGTGCCCAATAGCCTAGCCTCGCGCGGCTCAAACCAACCAACCGGAGGTCTTCACCTCCTACCATATAAAGCCTCATACGAAGCCATCTGGATACTCGACTGATAACTATTATTATATGCAAACTTCGCGAGTGGAAGAAAATAGTCCCATAAACCCCCAAAATCAATGACACAGGCATGCAACATATCCTCCAAAATCTGAATAGTATGCTCTGACTGCCCGTCGGTCTAAGGATGAAACGTTGTGCTCAACTCGACCTAAGTACCCAACTCCCTCTGTACGGCTCTCTAAAACTGAGATGTGAACTGAGTACCTCTGTTAGAAATGATAGAAACTGGAACCCCATTCAATCGGACAATCTCCCTAATATAAATCTCAGCTAACGCTCCAAAGAATAAGAAGTACCAGCAGGAATAAAGTGCACGGACTTGGTCAGCCGATCCACAATAACCCATATAGCATCAAACCTCCTCGAGGTCCGTGGGAGTCCAAATACAAAGTCCATGGTGATCTGCTCCCACTTCCACTCCGGAATATCAAATCTCTGAAGCAATCCACCTGGTCTCTAGTGCTCACACTTGACCTGCTGACAGTTGAGACACTGAACCACAAACTCAACAATATCTTTCTTCATCCGCCTCCACTAATAATGCTGATGCAGATCCTGATACATCTTCACGGCACCCGGATGGATGGAATACCGCGAACTATGGGCCTCAGCTAGAATCAAATCTCATCTACATTGGGCACGCAAATCCAGCCCTGCATCCTCATGACCCCATCATCACCATAACCACATCCCTGGCATCACCGCAACGGACCCTGTCCTGAAGAACGAGCAAGTGTGGATCATCATACTAGCGTGCTCTAATCTGATCATAAAGAGAAGAGTTGGAGGCTACACAAACCAATACCCGCAGGGGCTCTAATAGATCCAGTCTCACCAACTGACCTGCTAAAGCATGAACATCAAGTGCTAATGGCCGCTCTGCTACTGGAAGGTAGGCTAGACTCCCCAAACTCTCCGCTTTGTGACTCAGAGCATCGGCCACTACATTGGCCTTTCCCGGATGATATAAAATAGTGAGGTCATAATCCTTGAGAAGCTCCAACCACCTCCTCTGATGAAAATTTAGATCCTTCTGCTTAATAAGATGCTCCAAACTACGGTGATCAGTGAAAATCTCACAATGCACTCCATACAAATTATGACGCCAAATCTTCAAGGCGTGGACAATAGCTGCTAGCTCAAGATCGTGCACTGGATAATTCTTCTCATGCACCTTCAACTGTCTAGATGCGTAGGCAATCACTCTACCGTCCTGCATCAAAACCGCTCCAAGGCCAACTCTCGAGGCATCATAGTAAACTGTATAAGAACCTGAACCCGTACGCAAAATCAATATCGGAGCTGTAGTCAAAGCTGACTTGAGCTTCTGAAAGCGCTCCTCACACTCCTCAGTCCACCTGAACTGAGCACCCTTCTGGGTCATTCTGGTCATAGGTGTTGCAATAGATGAAAATCCCTCTACGAAACGGCGGTAGTACCCTGCCAAACCAAGGAAACTGCGAATCTCGGTAGATGATGACGGTCTAGGATAGCTCTGCACTACCTCTATCTTCTTCGGATCAACCTGAATACCCTCATTGGACACCACGTGCCCCAAGAATGCTACCAAACCAAGCCAGAACTCACACTTTGAAAATTTTTTATACAATCTCTTCTCCCTCAAGGTCTGAAGCACCAAGATATCGTCAATAAAAATAATGACAAAAGAATCCAGATAAGGCCGGAATACACTGTGCATCAAGTGCATAAAGGCTGCTGGGGCATTGGTCAACCCAAATGACATAACCAGAAACTCATAATGACGATACCTAGTCCTGAAAGCAGCCTTCGGAATGTCTGGCCCCCGAATCTTCAACTGATGAAACCCGAAACGCAAGTCAATCTTGGAAAATACCCTGGCACCCTGCAACTGATCAAACAAGTCATCTATACGAGGCAAGGGATACCGATTCTTCACCGTAACCCTGTTCAGCTGCCGATAGTCAATACACATACGCATAGACCCATCCTTCTTCTTCACGAACAACACTGGTGCACCCAAAGGTGACACACTAGGACGAATGAACCCCTTATCTAAGAGTTCCTGAAGCTTCTCCTTTAATTCATTTAGCTCCGCTGGTGCCATACGATAAGGGGGAATAGAAATAGGTTGGGTGCCTGGCACCAGGTTAATACCAAAATCAATGTCCCTGTTAGGTGGCATGCCTGGGAGGTCTGTAGGAAACACGTCCGGGAAGTCACGGACTACAGAAACAGAATCAATGGCGGGAGTCTAACCACTGACATCCCTCACAAAAGCCAGATAATATAAACACCCCTTCTCGACCATGTGCTGAGCCTTCAGGTAGGAAATCACCCTGCTAGGAATATACTTAGAAGAACCTCTCTACTCAACCATCGGACATCCCGGCATAGCTAAGGTCACGGTCTTAGCGTGATTGATGTTGGGCATATTTCTATATGTTTTGATGCTACTTTGCCCATGTTTTAATCGCTTTTTGTTACTATTTGGTGTGAAAAATGCCCAACATGGTTTAATTATTGGTTTTATGACTAATTGAGTTGTTTGTGATGATTTAGGGTGTTTGGAGATCAAAAATATGAAGAAAAGATGCTCCAACTAGAGGAAAAGAGGGTGGATGCGTCGCATCCAACATTGGAAAGAAGGTCACTTGGTGCACCCTTAGCAGTGAAGTCGGACCATAGCATCCGCCTTAGCATCCGCACCTGGGCATAGCTGAGATGGAGGAACGAAGAGTGGATGCGAAGCATCCACCATAGCATCCGAAGCTGAGATGTGCAGGACGAGGTGGATGCGAAGCATCCACCCCAGCATCAATCCCTGAAGCTGAGTTGGATTAGGAATAGGAGAACTTTGGTCCTCGACTTTTGTACGCAATATATAAGCCAAAAACACCTCTTTTAGGTCATCTAACATATTGGGGGAAGAGTAAAAAAGCCAAAACAAAGCTTGGAAACCACGGCATTCGTCTTGAGTTCTTATTTTTCCTTCTTTATTGATTTTTATGCATTCTTGGGAATTATTTGATTATTGTATGAACATGAGTGGCTAAGAACCTTATTGTTCTAGGGTCATGGGGCGGAAATCAACAGAATCAAAATCAATATAGGCCCCAAGGAAATTTCAATCAGCCCCAGAAGCCACCCCAACAAACAGAAGAGAGCACGGATGAGTTGTTAAAGAAGTTGTTGCTTGACAATCAACAGCTTAGGACGGATTTCAGACATCTTGAGAGGCAAATAGGACAGTTAGCAGCAAATAAAAATTCTAGACCTGCAGGTGCTCTGCCCAGTGATACAGAGAAAAACCCTCAAGTTAATGCCGTCACACTCAGAAACGGGAGGGAACTGGAGGAAGTGCCAAAGAAGAAAAAGAACAAGACTATACTTGAGGGGGAACTGACCCCTAAGGCGATACACGAGTTAGAGAAAAATAATGCAGATGCAGAGCCAGTGGAAACTGAAAGATCACCACCGCCTTTCCCCCAGAGATTGCAGAAAAAGAATGATGATCGCATGTTTCACAAATTTCTCTCTATGTTGAGTCAGGTTCAATTAAATATTCCAGTGGTAGATGTACTTCGTGAAATTCCAAAGTATGCTAAGTACATAAAAGATATAGTGACTCACAAGAGGAAATTAACTGAGTTCGAGACAGTTGCACTTACTGAGGAGTGTACTTCAAGGG